>CM038142.1:578443494-578650593 GCA_021437245.1 Aegilops speltoides
CACCGCCAAGCCCGCACACGCTGACTCCGCTGACGCAAGAGGCCGACCCCGCCGTTCGATGTGTTGCCCACACGTCCTTTCTTTTTTGTACGCTGAACTTTTCATCCGATCGCCGAATTGTGGCAAGGTGATCGCTGAACTGGGCCGCTGATCGCCGGACTTGTGGCTTTTTTGTGAGCGGGAATGACCAAGTTTGAATTTGCCGCGACTTGCGGGGCGGCACCTGGGGGCGTGGCTGGGAGCAAGATCGCCCCCAGGGGCCAATCTAGCGCCAGTTCGCCCCCAGACGACTTTTTTTCGGCGCCCTGGAGGGGGAGGGGGGCAACGGCTGGAGATGCTCTAACCCTAGCAACATACGAAGTCACTCTCTCTCTTATTTGATTCCTATACTAGTAGTGGTCGCCTTGATGCCATAACGTGGTCGTGACGGACTCGCAACTCTTCACCCATCGCGTACCCCACCAACAATCGACGAGATAGACTAGGATTTGTTCTGGCTTGTCTTGTGCTCCAAGTAGATGATTGTACTCCTATATATATGCCCACGAGGCTCAAGCAATATATAAGACTATTTCACCAATCCCTCTCTCCCTTCTAACATGATATCTATCGCAAGTCGATCCTAAACCCTAGCCGCTTCCGCACCCGCGCGCCGTCCCCGGGGCGGTCGGCATCCATGACCGCCGCCGGGGGCCGCGCCGCCCGTACCTAGGGTTCGTCCGTCGGCCGTGTTGGCCGGCTTCCCTAGAGAGTCTTTTTTCCCGATCCTTTGATCCGGTTTTCTCTCTCGCCGTCGCCTTGATCGGCGCTTCACTTTTTGGTTTTCCGGTCTATGTGATCCGGTTTGCGCCGCCCACCGCCGCCGTCGACCCGCGGCGCTTACTCCAACACCGGCGCGATTGGCGGCTTTTCACCGACCCGCGGCTCGCGCGTCGTCTGCTGCGTCGCCTTTCGGTCGCCCGACTTCGGCGGCCTCGCGCGTCGTCATGCGTCGGCCCGCCGTCGCCCGATCCGGCGGCCTCGCGTCATCGGCGGCGTCTTCACCGCCATTGTTCGCGGACGGCCCGCCCGTCGATTCGCCGCCGTGATCGCCTCGCTCCGACCGATTCCTGATCACCCGACCCGCGGCCTCGCGCCATGCGGCGCTAATCATAGCCGCCCTGCCGCCCGACGCCGCCGGCTTCATCTCGACTCCACCGCCACCACGCCCCACCGAAGCGGCGTCCCGACCTCGCGCGATCGGCTTGATCACCCGCCGCCGCGCGATCCGCCTCATCTACGCCATGACCGACCTGGCCCGTCGGTTACGCGCCCCGCAGGTCCCGTGAAGATCGCCCCGAGTTCAGCGCGCCTATCCACCGACGAGCATCGGGCTGCCGCTCGTCGCCCGTCGTGCCGCAGCGCCGCCGCCCGTGGTTCTTCTCCGGCTGCACCGACCTGCGTCATCGTTCGCCGCCCCTTCGGGCCGTAGTGCCGCGTCCCGCGGTCCCCGCCGCCCGAGGGCGCCCGCTCTAGGCCGCCCGTGGCTGCATCGACGACGCGCCGCCGCTGCATCGCCCGTCGGGCCGAAGCGAAGCGTGGCACGCGGTCCATGCCGCCGTCCCGAGGCCGTCCCTGCGGTTGCACCGACTCGCGAACCGCCGTTGCATCGCCCATTCGGGCCGCAGCGTCACGGCCCGCGGTCCCCGCCGCCGCCTCGAGGTCTTCCCGTCGTCGCCCCGACCCGCCTACCGCCGCTGCGTCGCCCCTTTGGGCCGTAGCACCGCGGCCCGCGGTCCACTCCGCCATCACCGCGCGTCGATCTCCCGTGGTATGTGCCGTGCCGTCTCCCTTGGCGCGGGAACACCACCCTCCGTGCCGGTCTTCGTCACGCTGTTAGGGTTCTTCACCTACTTCGAGCACCGCCGCCGCACTCCTAACCTAGCCGCCGCCGCCGCTGTCAGGCCGCCGCCGCCGCTCTTCTTTGGCCGCCGCCGCTGCTACCTTCGTAGCCGCTGCCGCCACCCGTCCACCCCCTTCGTCTTCATCCAAGCGTCAGCCCGTCGCCAGCGTCGCGGTCATCTACCCCGACCACTTCGTCTACTCCGACCACCGTTGGTGACATCGGCCCTGCGCCGATGGACGCCGCAATCGTCGTCGAGTTCTTCTCTGCTGGCCCCTCCGACTTCTCCGACATGGCGTACAGCTCGTGCAGGTCCCTCGTCTACGCATGCCCGGTGCTCGCAACACCGATGCGTGCCTTCGTCCACGACATGTCCCCGGGCCTGGCAAGCCTGGTGCGGCACTTCGTCAATTTCGTCTTCGTCCGTCTACGCATGCCCGGTGCTGGCAACGCCGATGCGTGCCTTCGTCCACGATGTGTCCCCGGGCTTGGCAAACTCGCCGCGACGCGTCGTCAACAACATATTCTTCCCGGCGCACCACTACTTCGACACCACTGCGCCCATGACTAACTTGGCGCCACCTTGCGCCTGCGGCTCCACGGCGACTTCCTCGACACCGGCCACCCCGACTCGACATCGACCACGACATTCTTCGTACGGCTACCTCGACCACGGCTCCACCACCCACGCTCTCGGCTACCTCGACAACGGCACAAAGGGCTACCGCCTGCTTGAGCAACCTCGTCGGTTTTCACTCCAGCCACGACTCCGCGATGCATCGACCGCCCGACCGAGGGGTGTCATCAGCCTGCCTTCGATTCTTCTCCGCCTCACCGTCTGCGTGCTACTGCCAGGATTATGGGGATGTTGAGTATAATGTTTATTAGGAAAGACGAGATAGACTAGGATTTGTTCTGGCTTGTCTTGTACTCCAAGTAGATGATTGTACTCCTATATATATATGCCCACGAGGCTCAAGCAATATATAAGACTATTTCACCAATCCCTCTCTCCCTTCTAACAGACGACAAGCACGCGAGGGAGGATCCGAAGGAATCAAGCGAACCCAGCCATGGCCGCTCGCTCGGGCCTGAAGAACGTCCAGCTGCTCAGGCATCTCTATGTACAGCTTTAACCGAAACACGACGACCCCCGCTGGCACTCATACCGAGAACCAAACAAAGACGGGTACTAACGAGGCTAGTATTCAAGCTATCTCTTGCTGTGATGAAGTCAATCGATCTCTGCTCCCACCAAGTGCCAAAATCAGGACCTACTATATACTAGGTGTAGCTTCTTATTACATATCAACACAATGTTCTGAATATACCAATCCAAGTTTTTGTGAAGTTGTCTCTTTCTCGTATATTTTCTTCATGGAGTTTAAACTGAATGGAGACATATCATATCGTATCCAACCCTCCGCATGAAAACACTAGCTCTGCGTTGTTTGCAGCTCGGACACCCATCCCTGTGACGTGATATCACGCTTGTCCTCAACAAGGAGGGACCAAGCAACACTAATCTCCAGCTGAGCATCAACAAACTGAATCAGGTGTGAACGAGACATAGCCTCGTGCGGCGACATCACCGGATGATGAGTAGGACTCTACCATGACTTTCAGGCTTCCGTCAAGTTGTACGGAGACCACACGCCTTGACAGATCAAGGTAACAATCTGAACCCACGTGCATTGCTGGGCTACCAGGATCAAGCAGGATGACTTGACCAGAGGGGGAATCAGCAACATAAGCGACTTTGCCATCGATGATCTCCCGTGAATACGATGTCATGGAGCAAGCTACTCGGCATCCATGTTCAAAAGGCTGTGTCCCCTTTCTCCGTCTGACAAGACGGATGCCGAAGATGGTGGCTTGGACCGTGTCGGCAAGCAGCTCCATGCACAACTCTATTTTGCAGAAGCAGTTCTCAAAGTGAATGGCTGTTACACCGGTACATCGTCCGGCGTAATGGCTTGTCGAAGTGATCAATGCTCTATCCTGAGACAGTTCGCCATGTTTAACTCTTAGCTGGACTTCAAAGTGAAGAGGGTATGTGAGCAGGATCGCACGAGACGGTCCGGTCAAGTGTAGAAAAGGATCCTGCAAGCATGGAACATCATCTATCAGTCACACCATTAGGTAACCACGCCGTTGCCACATATGATAAAGTGAAAAGCAAATATGATTGCATACGCACGTGTTGCTGGATCGTTTGGCTCCATGCCCGATCGCGACAAAAGAGAAGGTTGCGGTTGTGATCGACGGCGTCCCGGGCAGCAACCACGCTGTAAACGGACAATGGCCACCGGAGGCCCCCTTTTATCTCGGCGATCTTGACGGAGAAGACCTGCATGGCCGTCCCGACGTTGCCCCCGCATGATCTGAGGCGAGGAGGCGTCAGGTGCGTGAAGTGCATGGAGCTCAGTAGCGCTGCAATGCATGCAAAGCTCCAAGTTAGGTTAACGGTGCTAGGTAGATAAGCAATATTGATCGAGCAAGAGGACGATGCATCATGCATGCGTGTGTATTTACTCACTCATGTCTTCAAAGAAACCGCAGCCCTTGGATCCGCACCTGGATTCCCAGGCGCTCCTGTACGAGGCGAAGCACTTCTCTTCCTCGGCCATCTCCGCCTCGGCCTCCATGGCTAGTTGCTCCGCCGATTTGTCTATGTTTGACTCCCAACTGTGTACGCCTAAGGTCGTCGAGCCCGCAATCGCCGGTTCCGGCTCCTCCTCCGTGGGTGAATTGTCGATGGTACATCCTCCTTGTCCGACCAGAGCGAGGACCCAGGCAGGGATGCTCGTCCCCTCTTCCTCCTCATCACCATCATCGTGATGATGATCCAGTTCGAACCTGGCCATGAGAAGCTCTTTGATCGCGGCACGTACGATTCACTCACCGTGGGTAGTCACGGCTGAAGCGTCACTTATAGATCCAGATGGGGGCCGAAAAGGCAGGCTCCGGCACAGATACATCATACTCTTCGTACCCTTTTTATCGGTAAGTATTAGTCCACCCCAAGCAGGGCCCGGCCCGGCCCAGCCCTGATATATTACAATTCGTGTGAAAACAAAACATACAAGTGGAGGGAAACTGGGATGAATCTATGACCCAACTCTTTTCAGCTCCGTGTGTGTTGGGACCCCCCCATGAACACTAGATTCAAAATAAATAGAAAAAAAAAAAGAAATTTCGTGACATCAAATATGCTCAAACATTTTAGGTGCCTGCAATATTTCATGCAGAAAAAGACATTAGAAGAGCTCTACACCAGAAAAAGATTCCATTGCTCCAAGTTTTTAACACTTTTGAGCACAAATTTTTGTTTCTCATGTGGACGGACGCCTCTCTCTAATCATATTTCTAGGCGAAAACTGCAAGCAACTAAAACGTTCGAGCATATTTTATGTCATGAAATTTAAGTATTTTTTGTTTTCTATTTTTTTCTGAATTTACTGTTCACGAGGGTGTCCCTAACCTAGGAGGAATCGCACCGTTCTCAACTCGCCAATCCATTCCCTCCTTCCACCCCACAGCTAGATTTTTCTTTTGACAATTTAAATCCGCTCCCACCGGGAGTCGAACCCAGGACCTGGGGTGCTACTAAGGTCTCCGCAACCACTAGGCTACATGCCCATTCAACCACTAGGCTACATGCCCATTCGCTAGATCACCGCTAGATTGACCTCGTCTCCGGAGTCTCTCGCCATCGTCTCCCTCTCACCAGCGCTCGCGGATCTCAATCGTCTCCTACCCATTCTGGGATTGGGATTGGAGAATTATCCTTCCGACCCCGCTCCCTTCATCTGACATGAATCGCAGCAGAGGGGACTCGCCAACTCACGAGCTTAAGCGGCTGGTTGGGGCAATGGAGTGGGTGAATCCAGCCACAGAGAAATCCAAGCTCAAGCTAGTTACGTGCGTCGTCGAAAAGACAGTTCAGGATGAGTGGGAGCGGATGTCTGAAATAGTGGTACGCCAATCAAAATCATGATATTTCGGATTTAGTTTATATTTTTTCTATAGTTTTTGATTTGGCAAACGATTCTTACCAAACGACTGGCTAGCGACTTGCGCCCCGCTGCGCCCCGCTGCGCGCGGTGCGTTGGATCAAAATTGATCCAGTGCACCATGTTCGACGACATGGCCCCACGCACCGCTTTTAGGGGTCAACCTTATCTGTTTGCTCCTGCGACCTCCACCACTCGTTCTCTCCCCGTGGTCTTCCTCGTGCTTTTTTTCCTTCCACACCTTCATTTTCTTATTTTCTCCTCCACATCCCTTGCCCGCCATGAGAGGAACAACTCCAGTGCTCGCACATGCATCCTTCGCAAGCGCATCCTTTTGGTAGCCATCATCGCTGTCGTGTACCTCCCCAACGGGATTGGGGCCGGCGTCGCTGGCGAAGGTGGTGCAACGGCTTGGTGGGGGTGCTGGGACCGCCAAGCGAAGGTGCTGGAACAACTTGGTGGCGAGCCCGCGAGATGCGATAGGCAACAATGGCTAGGACGGAGGCATGGATTTTGAAGGAAATATGAACCTGTTGCAACCCGTGGCTAGGACGGCCAACTGCAGGTGACGGGAGGATAACCGGCATCAAAAGCGGCAAGGTGCTGCCTATGACGATGGCTGGGGAGCGCGGCAGGCGGGCGACGAAGCTCTTGGGGGCTGGGGCACTGTTGCTTCTACGTAAGGTGGAAGAAGTGATGGAATCAGACCAAATGGCCGAGCCAGATCAGATCACGCGGCGGGGATTCGGCCTACCGGAAGTTGGGTCGGCTGATCGGTGCCAACATCGCCATTTTAATTTATTGTTCATTGTTTGGTGTGGGTAGAAAAACCACTCATTTTGATGTGCATGTTCTTGAGGCAATACAAGATCTCACGAGCATATGGTACACACAAGAAGTAGTTTTTCACTAGGAGTAACACCATTTGATATCACACAAATATGAATAATATTTCTCGATATATACCAGGTAACCAGCACAAAGATCATACAACATGCATGTCCGAAAGATATCATTTTGAGCTGACGAAAGAGAAAACTCCACCATGGTCAATAAATATATAATTCATGTAAAATAACACGAGACTTTAGATATCTATTTCAGAAAACATATGAAGGGCACTACCCCACCTAGATTCTAGGTCATCGCTTCCTCTTATTCGCCGTCATCTTATTTAGGGTATACGTGACCCCTTCTTTTATGGTTGCTTGACCGTCAACTTTATAGTTCAAATTTCCCAAGCTTGTTCTTCAGCATAAGGCTTGTACTCATTGATTTCAACTAGCATAAGGCATGGTTGTATATTGTAGTTTTGTATTTCAATGTTTTCTCCTCCATGCGGCGGCTTCATATCAGTGGCGGAGCCAGAAACGGAATATAAGGGGGGGGGGGGTCAACAATGTCACGTAATGTAAGAGGGGGAAAACATGTCATGTAATATTAGAGGGAGCCAAATCACCTAAATGTAGCTAATTTTGTCTGACAAATGGAGGGTTAGAAGCACATATAGCTGTATTTGTGAGAGCATGGGGGGGAGGGCGCAAGCCCCCTCCCAGCACCCCTGCCTCTGCCACTTCGATCTGGTCTAGCAGCCAGCTTGAAAATGTGACTTCACCGCGGAAATCCATGGTGTATTGAGGGTTTCCAAATTTGAGATCTGGCCTGTAACAAATTTTTCGATCTGGCCGAGGTGGCCAGTCGAATCGGCATGGACGGTGATGTTGCCAAAGATGAAAAGTTGTTCCGGCAGGAAAATTATGCCACAGCCGACCTAATAGTCGATCTGAAGGCACGCCATCGAACCAAATTGACCTTGCCTCTAGAGTCTCTCGCCATCGTCTCTCTCTCACCGGCGCCCACAGATATCAACCGTCTCCTACCCATTCTGTGATTGGGATTGGAGAGTTATGCTTCCGACCCCGCTCCCTTCATCCGACTGTTGGGGATCGTAGTAATAATTCAAAAAATTCCTACGTGTCACCAAAATCAATCTAGGAGATGCTAGCAACGAGAGAGAGGGAGTGCATCTTCATACCCTTGAAGATCGCTAAGCGGAAGCATTACAAGAACGCGGTTGATGGAGTCTTACTCGCGGCGATTCATATCGTGGAAGATCCGATCCAAGCGCCAAACGTACGGCGCATCCGCGTTGAACGCACGTACAACCCGGGGACATCTCCTCCTTCTTGATCCAGCAAGGGCAGAGGAGAAGTTGACGGAGAACTCCGACAGCACGACGGCGTGGTGGTGGAGCTCGTGGTTCTCCGGCAGAGCTTCGCTACGCTCAACGGAGGAGGAGGAGGTGTAGGAGGAGGGAGGGCTGCGCCAGGGAAGGGTTGCAGCTCCCATGCACCTCCCCACTATATATAAGGGTGGAGGGGGCTGGTTTCTTGCCCTCCAAGTCCATTGGGAAGTTGGCAAAGGTGGGAGGAAAGAAATCCCATCATTTCCCTTCCCCACCGATTGTTATCCCCCTTTTTAGGGTTCCTTCTGAGGGGGGATCTTGATGCGCCTTGAACAAGGGTGTGGGTCCTTGCCCCCACTACCCACGTTCATGTGGGTCCCCCCATGCAGGTGGGCCCCACTTCGGAACCTTCTAGAACCTTCCCAGTACAATACCAAAAAATACCAAACATTTTCCAGTGGCCAAAATAGGACTTCCCATATATAAATATTTACCTTCGGAACTCCTCGTGACGTCCGTGATCTCATCCGAGACTCCGAACAACTTTCGGTAACCACATACAATTCCCATTACAACTCTAGTACCGAACCTTAAGTGTGTAGGCCCAACGGGTTCAGGAACCATGCAGACATGACCGAGATGCCTCTCCGGCCAAAAACCAATAGCGGGATCTGGATTCCCATATTGGCTCCCACATGTTCCACGATGATCTCATCAGATGAACCACGATGTCAGGGATTCAATCAATCTCGTATACAAATCCCTTTGTCCATCGGCATGTTACTTGCCCGAGATACTATCGTCGGTATCCCCATACCTCATTCAATCTCGTTACCGGCAAGCCTCTTTACTCGTTCCGTAACGCATGATCCCGTGGCTAACTCCTTAGTCACATGGAGCTCATTATGATGATGCATTACCGAGTGGGCCCAGAGATACCTCTTCGTCATACGGAGTGACAAATCCCAGTCTCGATTCGTGCCAACCCAACAGACACTTTCGGAGATACCTGTAGTGCACTTTATAGTCACCCAGTTACGTTGTGATGTTTGATACACCCAAAGCATTCCTACGGTATCCGGGAGTTGCACAATCTGATGGTCTAAGGAAATGACACTTGACATTAGAAAAGCTCTAGCAAACGAACTACACAATCTTATGCTATTCTTAGGATTGGGTCTTGTCCATCACATCATTCTCCTAATGATGTCATGCCGTTATCAACGACATCCAATGTCCATGGTCAGGAAACCATAACCATCTATTGATCAACGAGCTAGTCAACTAGAGACTCACTAGGGACATGTTGTGGTCTATGTATTCACACATGTATTACGGTTTCCAGTTAATACAATTATAGCATGAACATTAGACAATTATCATGAACAAGGAAATATAATAATAACCATTTTATTATTGCCTCTAGGGCATATTTCTAACAGTCTCCCACTTGCACTAGAGTCAATAATCTAGTTACATTATGATGAATCGAACACCCATAGAGTTCTGGTGCTGATCATGTTTGCTCGTGGAAGAGGTTTAGTCAACGGATCTACGACATTCAGATCCGTATGTACTTTACAAATATCACATGTAGATGCTGCCACGACGCTTTGCTTGCAACTGCACCAGCTGACTGCCCCACCATTCAAAATATACATGTATCCGGTTTGTGACTTGGAGTCATCTGGATCTGTGTCGAAGCTAGCATCGATGTAACCCTTTACGACGAGCTCTTCGGCACCTCCATAAACGAGAAACATATCCTTAGTCCTTTTCAGGTACTTCAGGATACTTGACCGCTGTCCAGTGTTCCATACCGGGATCACTTTGGTACCTCCCTACCAAACTTATGGAAAGGTTCACATCAGGTCTGGTACACAGCATGGCATACATAATAGAGCCTATGGCCGAGGCATAGGGGATGACACTCATCTTTTCTCTTTCTTCTTGCGAGGTCGGGCGTTGAGTTGTGCTCAATCTCACACCTTGCAATACAGGCAAGAACCCCTTCTTGGACTGATCCATATTGAACTTCTTCAATATCTTGTCAAGGTCCTTCATTGATGAGGTGTCTCGATCTATCTCTATAGATCTTGATGCCTAATATATAAGCAGCTTCGTCAAGGTCCTTCATTGAAAAACACTTATTCAAGTAGACCTTTATGCTTTCTAAAAGTTCTATATCATTTCCCATCAACAGTATGTCATCCACATATAATATGAGAAATGAGAAATTCTTTCTTGTAAATGCAGGCTTCTCTATAAGTCTGTATAAACCCAAACTCTTTGATCATTTCATCAAAGAAAATGTTCCAACTCCGAGATCAAGATTAGGAAAAGCCTAGCAGCAGCGCTGGTTTTGGCCTATCAAGAGCGCGGCACAAGCGCCATCGATAAGGCGCTTAGTTAATGCTTAGCAATAGCGGCTTGACCCACGCCATCGCTAAATTGACTTACTAGCAGCGGTTCTTTAGAACATCGCTATCGTTAATTAGTAGTAGCGCTTCTCCTAACCCGCTACTACTACTATTTAGTATTTTATTTCTTTTCTATTTCATGTTGTATTCATACACCTTTACACAAGTTTTCATACAACAGGAATTTAGAGATTGTTTTTACATCATAATGAGTTATTACATCATGGGGTGAAAGAACCGTGGACTAGTTTCAAGTGGATGTCCATCCACTTGAAACTAATCCGCGGTTCTTTGACCCAATGATATAATAATATCATCATCATCATCATATCATTAACAACTTAGCATCATAATACATCATTGTCATATAACACCTCCTCAATATCATCGTTTTCATCATTGACATCACATAACACCTCCTCAAGATCATCATTATCAACTCTAACACATTAACACATAATAAACATATTGTACCTCATAGGACCTATTACATTCGATTAAGACCTACTACATTTTCTAAGGTAAAATAACAAAAACAAGATAGCCCCGACTCTCCATTATGGAGAATGGAGATTATCCTGTCTCCCATTCTTGCCTTTCGCTGAATGTTACTTCCAAGAACCTCCTTGCGAATGTCTATACATTTCTTCCATTCTCGATGATCATGTGTTCACGGTTTTAGAAATCCGATATGCACAGTGAGCTCCCTAGATTTACTCGGCAAGATGTTCAGAATCGAGAGGCGACCATGCAGAGACATCGATGAGGCACACAATCCATCGGGACTTTCTGTTGAAAAACATAATAATAACTTTGTAGTTAGCAATGATGTACTAGTTTTAGAAGTATGCAAAAAATGCACGAATGTCGTAATAGTAAAAAATCTTACCAGGGTATCTCCAGAGAAGTTATCGTTGTTCAACACATGCACTAGTGGCACGTATTCACCATAATTTGGAGGAGTTCGATAATAGGCATTGTAATTCTCAAGAAGAGTACAAAATGCGATCAGATGATTTTTCTCCTTATATGTTAATTGGGTGCCTTCGGTGTAGTGGGTTTTATCTACCATCTTCCGCACAGTCTTTGAAGAATCAAAATAAGCTGCCAATGGAAATAAGCTATCAACTATTTTGAAATAAAGAATATAAATTAGTTAATAACTATGTTTGAGAAACTCACATAGCGGTACAATCGGCAGCGATCAACAAGGACCCAAATGTCCATATTGTCTTCCTCGCTGTCGGGATCACCAAGATCCATGGTGATAATCATACCCTCATCAAAACCATACATTTTGCAAAGTGCTTCCCAATTTTGGCAACCAAAATGGGTTACGCCTGAGCATTGTACAGATTTACTTCAAAATCCATATCATGATGGGTCCTTAGGTGTATTTTCTTTGTTTCAAAATTTTCATGGTCTTCAAAACCCATCCTCTCCAAGACATAGCGTCTTGCATGGCATGGGATAAGCTAGTCGAATTGTAAAATATGAAAATTAGACGTTGAAATAGTTGAAGTCATGCTTAATGGAGAAAAAAACTATTGTCGTCATTGCGTACCGTATGAACATCGCAGGTCTCCTCGAGCTTAATGCTGAAGCGGCGATCGTCGTCCAGCTGAACGAACCTGTCGCACATACCTCGATCGTCGTGGCACCAGCTACGCTCCCCCGGGAGACCGTCGTCGTCCGAGTACGACATTTCCTAAAATCATAATTCAAAGATTAAACTTGTACATATTCTAGCACAAGTCATGTCAGAATTCACGACAAAATCCAGCATGACCTTTGCTAAAAAAGGACATATCGAGCGCCCGAAATTTGCCGGAACGGAAATTAATCAACACTCCGACAAAACATAGGCCACTCGGAGATGTAAACTGAACATGAACGGCCACTTGGGCAACCACATATCCTATTTGAGCAACAGCACAAAATATACAAGGATATTTGGCTGGTCTCACCTCGATGTCGGAGGGGTACGCCGGTGATCGGGATGACGGCGGGTTGTCGGAGGGGGTCGGTGACGGGACGACGGAGGTCACCTGAAACCATATAAGTTATCACTAGCAACAAAACATGTTCAACTAGTTTTATTAATTCAACTAGTTCTTACTAAATATAAACTTATCAGTAAATAGAAAAAACTAGTTCTTTCTAAAAATAAAGTAGTTCAACTAGTTATATTAAATATCTTACTAAAAATAGATTAGTTCTGTTAATTTAACTAGTTCAACTAGTTTATTAATTTACTTACTAAACTAGTTCAACTACAACTAAAGTAGTTCAACTACCACTACTACTACTAAAAATCTAGTACTAAGAGTAAGCTAAATTAACATCTACTACTTCTAAATTAACATCTAGTACTAGCTAACCCTAAATTAACATCTACTACTAAATCTAGTACTAACTAGTGGCAGGGGGTGGGGGGCGACGGAGAGGTAGCTAGGGGCGGCGAGGTCGAGGCGGTGGGAGGAGGGCTGCTGGTGGAGGAGGAGGAGGGCGGCAGAGCGGATGGAGGAGGGCGGCGGAGGAGGGAGGGCGGCAGAGCGGAGGGGAGGATGTGCGAGGAGGATGGAGGAGGGACGGAAGGAGGGAGTACCTCGGCGGATTTAACGGCGGCGGCGGCGGCGCGGGCGACGGACGACGGTTGACGCGGGCGAGAGTGAGAGTGTGAGTGTGAAGGGCCGGTCCTCCCGTGGGGATAAGGTAGGGATAGTTGTAGCGCGTTTCACAAAAAGCGCTACAGCTAACGTAAGTAGCAGTAGCGCTCTACAGTGAGCGCTACTCCTATAGCTAGCGGGGGGCCAAGGTCATGGCAACTATAGTAGTAGCGCTGTATGCCTCAAAGGCGCTACTGCTACTTCCAAGTCAGTAGCGCGTTTGGTAGACACGCGCTGCTGCTAACTAGCAGTAGCGCGGTATTTTGAAGCGCGCTGCAGGTAAGATTCTGTGTATAGGCTTTTCCCTAGTAGTGGATGCTTGCACCAGCCCATAGATGGAGCGCTAGAGCTTGTATACCTTATCAGCATTCTTAGGATCGACAAAACCTTCCGGCTGCATCATATACAATTCTTCCTTAAGGAAACCCTTAAGGAATGCCGTTTTGACGTCCATTTGCCAGATCTCATAATCACAGAATGCGGCAATTGCTAACATGATTCGGACGGACTTCAGCTTCGCTACGGGTGAGAAGGTCTCATCGTAGTCAACCCCTTGAACTTGTCGATAACCCTTAGCGACAAGCCGAGCCTTATAGATGGTCACATTACCATCCACGTCAGTCTTCTTCTTAAAACTCCACTTATTCTCTATGGCTTGCCGATTATCAGACAAGTCCACCAAAGTCCATACTTTGTTCTCATACATCGATCCTATCTCAGATTTCATGGCTTCAAGCCATTTGTCGGAATCTGGGCCCACCATCGCTTCTTCATAGTTCGAAGATTCACAGTTGTCTAACAACATGATTTCCAGGACAGGGTTGCCGTACCACTCTGGTGCGGAACGTGTCCTCGTGGACCTATGAAGTTCAGTAGCAACTTGATCTGAAGTTTCATGATCATCATCATTAACTTCCTCTCTAGTCAGTGCAGGAACCACAGAAACATTTTTCTGTGCTGCACTACTCTCCGGTTCAAGAGGGGGTACCTCATTAATTTCTACTTTCCTCTCACTTACTTCTTTCGAGAGAAACTCTTTCTCCAGAAAGGATCCATTCTTGGCAACAAAGATCTTGCTTTCGGATCTGAGGTAGAAGGTATATAGTTTCCTTAGGGTATCCTATGAAGACGCACTTTTCCGATTTGAGTTCAAGCTTTTCAGGTTGAAGTTTCTTGACATAAGCATCGCATCCCCAAACTTTTAGAAACGACAACTTAGGTTTCTTCCCAAACCATAATTCATACGGTGTCGTCTCAATGGATTTAGAAGGTGACCTATTTAAAGTGAATGCGGCAGTCTCTAAAGCATAACCCAAAAATTAGCGGTAGATTGGTAAGAGACATCATAGATCGCACCATATCCAATAGAGTGTGATTACGATGTTCGGACACACCATTACGCTGAGGTGTTCCATGCTGCGTGAGTTGTGAAACAATTCCATATTTCCTTAAGTGTGTGCCAAACTCGTGACTCAAGTATGCTTCTCCACGATCTGACCGTAAGAACTTTATTTTCCTGTCACGTTGGTTCTCTACCTCGCTCTGAAATTCCTTGAACTTTTCAAAGGTCTCAAACTTGTGTTTCATTAAGTAGACATACCCATATCTACTTAAGTCATTAGTGAGGGTGAGAACATAACGATAGCCACCGCGAGCCTCAACACTCATTGGACCGCATACATCAGTATGTATTATTTCCAACAAGTTGGTTGCTCACTCCATTGTTCCGGAGAACAGAGTCTTGGTCATTTTGCCCATGAGGCATGGTTCGCATGTGTCAAATGATTCATAATCAAGAGACTCCATAAGTCCATCTGCATGGAGTTTTTTCATGCGTTTGACACCAATGTGACCAAGGCCGCAGTGCCACAAGTATGTGGGAATATCATTATCAACCTTACATCGTTTGGCATTCACACTATGAATATGTGTAACATCACGTTCGAGATTCAATAGAAATAAACCATTGACCAACGGAGCATGACCATAAAACATATCTCTCATATAAATAGAACAACCATTATTCTCGGATTTAAATGAGTAGCCAGCTCGCATTAAACGAGATCCAGATACAATGTTCATGCTCAAAGCTGGCACTAAATAACAATTGTTGAGCTTTAAAACTAATCCCGAAGGTAAATGTAGAGGTAGCGTGCCGACGGCGATCACATCGACCTTGGAACCATTCCCGACGCGCATCGTCACCTTGTCCTTCGCCAGTCTCCGATTATTCCGTAGCTCCTTTGGCGTTGCCGGCCTTCTTATCTGCTAAGTACTTGGAGCAGTTCTGGTTCAAGTGACCATTTCCCTTGCAATAAAATCACTCAGTCTCAGGCTTGGGTCCATTCTTTGGCTTCTTCCCGGCAACTGATTTACCGGGCGCGGCAACTCCCTTGCCGTCCTTCTCGAAGTTCTTCTTACCCTTGCCTTTCTTGAAACTAGTGGTCTTATTCACCATCAACGCTTGATGTTCCTTTTTTATCTCCACCTCTGTTGATTTCTGTTGGGGAATGTAGTAATTTCAAAAAATTTCCTACGCACACGCAAGATCATGGTGATGACATAGCAACGAGGGGAGAGTGTTGTCTACGCACTCGTGAGACCAAGCGAAGCGTTGACACAGCATAGTGGAAGTAGTCGACATCTTCCTGGTTCAACCGATCCAGCACCGCATACTCGGCACCTCCGAGTTCTTGACACGCGTACAGCTCGATGACGCACCTCGATCTCCGATCCAGCAGAGGCACCGAGGGGAGTTCCACAAGCACGAAGGCGTGGTGGCGATCTTGATGTTCTCTGTCGCGCAGGCTTCGCCTAAGCACCGCTACAATATAACCGAGGTGTAATATCGTGGAGGGAGGCACCGCACACGGCTAAGGAACGATCTCAATGATCAACTTGTGTGTCTTAGGGTGCCCCTACCCCCGTATATAAAGGAGGGAGGGAGGAGGAGGCCGGCCCAAGGGGGGCGCGCCATAGAGGAGGGGGAAACCTACTCCAAGTAGGTTTCCCCCCTTTTCCTTATCTTATTTGAAGGGGGAAGGAAAGAGTACTAGTATTAGGAATAAGTACTAGTAGTAGTAATAGGAAGAGGGGGGAAGGAGAAAGGAAAGGGGGCCCCCCTCCCCAATTCGGATTGGGCTGGGGGGCGCCCCCCTTGTTCCTTCTCCTTCTTCCTATATGGGCCCAATAAGGCCCATATACCTCCCGGGGTTCCAGAACCTCCGGTAGCTCCAAACTTCTCCGAACCTTTCCGGTGTCCAAATATATCCGTCCAATATATCAATCTTTATGTCTCGACCATTTCGAGACTCCTCGTCATGTCCGTGATCACATCCGGACTCGAACAAACTTCGTACATCAAAATACATAAACTCATAATATAATTGTCATCGAAACCTTAAGCGTGCGGACCCTACGGTTCGAGAACAATGTAGACATGACCGAGACACGTCTCGGTCAATAACCAATAGCGGGACCTGGATGCCCATATTGGTTCCTACATATTCTACGAAGATCTTTATCGGTCAAACCGCATAACAACATACGTTATTCCCTTTGTCATCGGTATGTTACTTGCCCGAGATTTGATCGTCGGTATCCAATACCTAGTTCAATCTCGCTACGCAAGTCTCTTTAATCGTTCCGTGTACGTCATCTCATAACTAACTCATTAGTTACATGCTTGCAAGGCTTGGGTGATGAGTATTACCGAGAGGGCCCAGAGCTACCTCTCCGACAATCGGAGTGACAAAACCTAATCTCAATTATGCTAACTCAACATGTACCTTCGAAACACCTGTAGTACTCCTTTATAATCACCCAGTTACATTGTGACGTTTGGTAGTACCCAAAGTGTTCTTCCGGTAAACGGGAGTTACACAATTCTCATAGTTACAGGAACATGTATAAGTCATGAAGGAAGCAATAGCAGAATACTAAACGATCAAGTGCTAAGCTAACGGGATGGGTCATGTCAATCACATCATTCTCCTAATGATGTGATCCCATTAATCAAATGACAACACATGTCTATGCTTAGGAAACATAACCATCTTTGATTAATGAGCTAGTCAAGTAGAGGCATACTAGTGACTGTATGTTTGTCTATGTATTCACACATGTATCATGTTTCCGGTTAATACAATTCTAGCATGAATAATAAACATTTATCATGATATGAGGAAATAAATAATAACTTTATTATTGCCTCTAGGGCATATTTCCTTCAGTCTCCCACTTGCACTAGAGTCAATAATCTAGATTACACAGTAATGATTCTAACACCCATGGAGTCTTGGTGCTGATCATGTTTTGCTCGTGAGAGAGGCTTAGTCAATGGGTCTGCAACATTCAGATCCGTATGTATTTTGCAAATCTCTATGTCTCCCACTTGGACTTGGTCCCGAATGGAATTGAAGCGTCTCTTGATGTGCTTGGTCCTCTTGTGAAATCTGGATTCCTTTGCCAAGGCAATTGCACCAAGATTGTCACGAAGATCTTCATTGGTCCCGATGCACTAGGTATGACACCTAGATCGGAAATGAACTCCTTCATCCAGACTCCTTCATTCGCTGCTTCAGAAGCAGCTATGTACTCCGCTTCACATGTAGATCCCGCTACGACGCTTTGTTTTGAACTGCACCAACTTACAGCTCCACCGCTTAATATAAACACGATCCGGTTTGCGATTTAGAATCGTCCGGATCGAGTGTCAAAGCTTGCATCGACGTAACCATTTACGACTAGCTCTTTGTCACCTCCATATACGAAAACATATCCTTAGTCCTTTTCGTATTTCAGATGTTCTTGACCGCTGTCCATGATCCACTCTGGATTACTTTGGTACCTACCGCCAAGCTTATTGCTAAGCATACGTCAGTCTGGTACACAGCATTGCATACATGATAGAGCCTATGGCTGAAGCATAGGAACATCTTTCATTTTCTCTCTTCTTCTGCTGTGGTCGGGCATTGAGTTCGACTCAACTTCACACCTTGTAGCACAGCAAGAATCCTTTCTTTGCCTCGATCCATTTTGAACTTTTTCAAAATTTTGTCAAGGTATGTGCTTTGTGAAAGTCCTATTAAGCGTCTTGATCTATCTCTATAGATCTTGATGCCAAATATGTAAGCAGCTTCACCGAGGTCTTTCATCGAAAAACTTTTATTCAAGTATCCCTTTATGATATCCAGAAATTCTATATCATTTCCAATCAATAATATGTCATCAACATATAAAACTAGAAATGCTACAGAGCTCCCACTCACTTTCTTGTAAATACAGGCTTCTCCAAAAGTCTATATAAAACCATATGCTTTGATCACACTGTCAAAGCGTTTATTACAACTCCGAGATGCTTGCACCAGTCCATAAATGGAACGCTGGAGTTTGCACACTTTGTCAGCACCTTTTGGATCAACAAAACCTTTAGGCTGCATCATATACAACTCTTCTTCTAGAAATCCATTCAAGAATGCAGTCTTGACATCCATTTGCCAAATTTCATAATCATGAAATGCAGTAATAGCCAACATGATTCGGACAGACTTAAGCATCGCTACGGGTGAGAAAGTCTCATCGTAGTCAACCCCTTGAACTTGTCGAAAACCTTTCGCAACAAGTCGAGCTTTGTAGACAGTAACATTACCATTAGCGTCAGTCTTCTTCTTAAAGATCCATTTATTCTCAATGGCTTGCCGATCATCGGGCAAGTCAACCAAAGTCCATACTTTGTTTTCATACATGGATCCTATCTCAGATTTCATGGCCTCTAGCCATTTTGCGGAATCTGGGCTCATCATCGCTTCCTCATAGTTCGTAGGTTCATCATGGTCAAGTAACATGACTTCCAGAATAGGATTTCCGCACCACTCAGGTGCGGATCTTACTCTGTAGACCTCGAGGTTCGATAAGAAAACTTGATCTGAAGTTTCATGATCAATATCATTAGCTTCCTCAAGAATTGGTGTAGTCGTCCACAGAACCGGTTCTTGTGATGAACTACTTTCCAATAAGGGAGTAGATACAATTATCTCATCAAGTTCTACTTTCCTCCCACTCACTTCTTTCGAGAGAAACTCCTTCTCTAGAAAGGATCCGAATTTAGCAACGAAAATCTTGCCCTCAGATCTGTGATAGAAGGTGTACCCAATAGTCTCCTTTGGGTATCCTATGAAGACACATTTTTCCGATTTGGGTTCGAGCTTATCTGCTTGAAGTTTCTTCACATAAGCATCGCAGCCCCAAACTTTGAGAAACGACAACTTTGGTTTCTTGCCAAACCATAGTTCATAAGTCGTCGTCTCAACGAATTTTGATGGTGCCCTATTTAACGTGAATGCGGCCGTCTCTAAAGCATAACCCCAAAACGATAGCGGTAAATCGGTAAGAGACATCATAGATCGCACCATATCAAGTAAAGTACGATTACGACGTTCGGACACACCATTTCATTGTGGTGTTCCAGGTGGCGTGAGTTGCGAAACTATTCCACATTGTTTCAAATGCAAACCAAACTCGTAACTCAAATATTCTCCTCCACGATCAGATCGTAGAAACTTTATTTTCTTGTTACGATGATTTTCTACTTCACTCTGAAATTCTTTGAACTTTTCAAATGTTTCAGACTTGTGCTTCATCAAGTAGATATACCCATATCTGCTCAAATCATCTGTGAAGGTGAGAAAATAACGATATCCGCCATGAGCCTCAACATTCATCGGGCCACATACATCTCAGATGTATGATTTCCAACAAATCTGTTGCTCTCTCCATAGAACCGAGAACGGTGTTTTGGTCATCTTGCCCATGAGGCACAGTTCATAAGTACCAAGTGATTCATAATCAAGTGATTCCGAAGTCCATCAAGATGGAGTTTCTTCATGCGTTTTACACCGATATGACCTAAACGGCAAGTGCCACAAATATGTTGCACTATCATTATCAACTCTGCATCTTTTGGCTTCAACATTATGAATATGTGTATCACTACTATCGAGATTTAATAAAAATAGACCACTCTTCAAGGGTGCATGACCATAAAAGATATTACTCATATAAATAGAACAACCATTATTCTCTGATTTAAATGAATAACCGTCTCGCATCAAACAAGATCCAGATATAATGTTCATGCTTAACGCTGGGACCAAATAACAATTATTCAGGTCTAAAACTAATCCCGATGGTAGATGTAGAGGTAGCGTGCTGACCGCGATCACATCGACTTTGGAACCATTTCCCACGCGCATCGTCACCTCGTCCTTAGCTAATCTTCGCTTAATCCGTAGTCCCTGTTTTGAGTTGCAAATGTTAGCAACAGAACCAGTATCAAATACCCAGGTGCTACTGCGAGCATTAGTAAGGTACACATCAATAACATGTATATCACATATACCTTTGTTCACTTTGCCATCCTTCTTATCCGCCAAATACTTGGGGCAGTTCCGCTTCCAAGGTCGATGCGCTTGCGGTAGAAGCACTCGGCCAAGCTTAGGTCCAGACTTGGGTTTCTTCTCTTGAGCAGCAACTTGTTTGCTGTTCTTTTTGAAGTTCCCCTTCTTCTTCCCTTTGGCCCTTTTCTTGAAACCAGTGGTCTTGTTGACCATCAACACTTGATGCTCCTTTTTGATTTCTACCTCCGCGGCTTTCAGCATTGCGAAGAGCTCGGGAATAGTCTTGTTCATCCCTTGCATATTATTGAAGGAAATATGCCCTAGAGGCAATAATAAAGTTATTATTTATTTCCTTATTTCATGATAAATGTTTATCATTCATGCTAGAATTGTATTAACCGGAAACATGGTACATGTGTGAATGCATAGACAAAACAATGTGTCACTAGTATGCCTCTACTAGACTAGCTTGTTAATCAAAGATGGTTATGTTTCCTGACCATGAACAAAGAGTTGTTATTTGATTAACAAGGTCACATCATTAGTAGAATGATCTGATTGACATGACCCATTCCCTTAGCTTAGCACACGATCGTTTAGTATGTTGCTACTGCTTTTATCCATGACTTATACATGTTCCTGTAACTATGAGATTATGCAACTCCCGTTTACCGGAGGAACACTTTGGGTGCTACCAAACGTCACAACGAATCGGGTGATTATAAAGGAGTACTATAGGTGTCTCCAAAGGCGATGTTGGGTTGGCGATTTGAGATTAGGTTTTGTCACTCCGATTGTCGGAGAGGTATCTCTGGCCCTCTCGGTAATGCACATCACTTAAGCCTTGCAAGCACTACAACTAATGAGTTAGTTGTGAGATGATGTATTACGGAACGAGTAAAGAGACTTGCGAAGAACGAGATTGAACTAGGTATTGGATACCGACGATCGAATCTCGGGCAAGTAACATACCGATGACAAAGGGAACAACGATATGTTGTTATGCGGTCCGACCGATAAAGATCTTCGTAGAATATGTAGGAACCAATATGGGCATCCAGGTCCCGCTATTGGTTATTGACCGTGAATAGTTCTAGGTCATGTCTACATTGTTCTCGAACCGTAGGGTCCGCACGCTTAAGGTTTCGATGATGCGGTTATTATGAGTTTATGTATTTTGATGTACCAAGAAGTTCGAGTCCCGGATGTGATCACGGACATGACGAGGAGTCTCGGAATGGTCGAGACATAAAGATTGATATATTGGAAGCCTATGTTTGGAGTTCGAATGGTTCGGTAAAACGGAATTTACTGGGAAAACCGGAGGTTACCGGAACCCCGGGAGGTAAATGGGCCTCGGTGGGCCTCGAGGAGAAGAGGAGGGCCGGCCAGAGGTGGCACGCCCTCTCCCCCAGTCCAATAGGACAAGGAAGGGGGCGCGCCTCTCCTCTTTCCCTCCCCCAAACCTAATCCAACTAGGAAAGGGGGAGTCCTACTCCCAGAGGAGTAGGACTCCTCCCGCCCGCCTAGCTAGGCCAGCCGGCCTCCCTCCCTCCTTTATATACGGGCAGGGGGCACCCTAAGACACACAAGTTTTGATCTTTGGATCGCTCCTTAGCCGTGTGCGGTGCCCCTCCACCATATTCCACCTCGGTTATACCGTCGCAAGCTTAGGCGAAGCCTCGCGCCGGTGAAACATCAAGATCGCCACCACGCCGTCGTCGACGAAACTCTCCCTCGACACTCGGCTGGATCGGAGTACGAGGGACGCCATCGAGCTGTCGTGTGTCAAGAACTCGGGGCGCCGAGTAACGGCGCCGGATCGGTCGGATCGCGAGGAGAACGTCGACTACTTCCTCTACGTTGTGATCGCTTCCGCTTGGGTCTACAAGGGTATGTGGACAACACTCTCCCTCTCGTTGCTATGCATCACCATGATCTTGCGTGTGCGTGGAAATTTTTGAAATTACTACGTTCCCCAACAAAGGCATCCGAGCCTAGGTTTTTATGGTTTGATGTTTTGCACGAGTAGAACACAAGTGAGTTGTGGGCGATACAAGTCATACTACCTACCAAATGTCATACTTTGGTTCAGCGGTATTGTGAGATGAAGCGCCCAGACCGACATTACGCGTGACGCTTACGCGAGACTGGTTTCACCGCCACGAGCACTCGTTGCTTAAAGGTGACCGGTGGGAGCCTGCTCTCTCACTTTAGTTGAACCGAGTGTGGCTACGCCCGGTCCTTGAGAAGGTTAAACGGAGTCTATTTGACGAAGTATCGCTGTGGTTTTGATGCGTAGGTGAGACTGGTTCTTGCTTAAGCCCATAGCAGCCACGTAAAATTTGCAACAACAAAGTAGAGGACGCCTAACTTGTTTTTGCAGGCATGTTGTGATGTGATATGGTCAAGACGTGATGCTATATTTTATTGTATGAGATGATCATGTTTTGTAACCGGTTATCGGCAATCGGCTGGAGCCATATGGTTGTCGCTTTATTGTATGCAATGCAATCGCTTCGTAATGCTTTACTTTATCACTAAGCGGTAGAGATAGTCGAGAAGCATAAGATTGGCGAGACGACAACGATGCTACGATGGAGATCAAGGTGTCGCGCCGGTGACGATGGTGATCATGGTGGTGCCGCAAGATGGAGATCATGAAGCACAAGATGATGATGACCATATCATATCACTTATATTGATTTGCATGTGATGTTTATCCTTTTATGCATCTTATCTTGCTTTGATTGACGGTAGCATTATAAGATGATCTCTCACTAAATTATCAAGAAGTGTTCTCCCGAGTATGCACCGCTGCCAAAGTTCGTCGTGCCTGCACACCACGTGATGATCGGGTGTGATAAGCTCTCGTCCATCTACAACGGGTGCAAGCCAGTTTTGCACACGCAGAATACTCGGGTTATACTTGACGAGCCTAGCATATGCAGATATGGCCTCGAACACGGAGACCGAAAGGTCGAGCGTGAATCATATAGTAGATATGATCAACATAAGATGTTCACCATTGAAAACTACTCCATTTCACGTGATGATCGGTTATGGTTTAGTTGATTTGGATCACGTGATCACTTAGATGACTAGAGATGTCTTTCTAAGTGGGAGTTCTTAAGTAATATGATTAATTGAACTTAAATTTATCATGAACTTAGTACCGATAGTATCTTGCTTGTTTATGTTTGATTGTAGATAGATGGCTCGTCTGTTGTTCCGTTGAATTTTAATGCGTTCCTTGAGAAAGCAAAGTTGAAAGATGATGGTAGCAATTACACGGATCGGGTCCGTAACTTGAGGATTATCCTCATTGCTGCACGTAAGAGTTACGTCCCGATGCACCGCTAGGTGCCAGACTCTGCTAATGCAACCGCAGATGTTATGAACGTCTGCGAGCAAAGCTGATGACTACTCTATAGTTCAGTGTGCCATGCTTTACGGCTTAGAACCGGGACTTCAACGACGTTTTGAACGTCATGGAGCATATGAGATGTTCCAGAGTTGAAGTTGATATTCCAAAGTAATGCCCGGATTGAGAGATATGAAGTCTCCAATAAGTTCTATAGCTGCAAGATGGAGGAGAATAGTTCATTAGTGAGCATATACTCGTAATGTCCGGGTACTATAATCACTTGACACAATTGGGAGTTAATCTTCCGGATGATTGTGTCATTGATGTAATTCTTCAATCACCGCCACCAAGCTACAAAGGCTTCGTGATGAACTATAATATGCAAGGGTTAGTAAAGACTATACCGAGCTCTTCGCAATGCTAAAGCTGCGGAGGTAGAAATCAAGAAGGAGCATCAAGTGTTGATGGTCAATAAGACCACTAGTTTCAAGAAGAAAGGCAAAGGGAAGAAGAAGGAATCTCAAGAAGAACAGCAAGCAAGTTGTCGCTCAGAGAAGAAACCCAAGTCCGGCCCTAAACCTGAAACTGAGTGCTTCTCTTCGCAAGCGATGGTCACCGAAGCGGAACTGCCCCAAGTATTTGGCGGATAAGAAGGATGGCAAGGTGAACAAAGGTATATGTGATATACATGTTATTGATGTGTACCTTACTAGAGCTCGCAGAGCACTGGTATTTGATACTGGTTACATTGCTAATATTTGCAACTCAAACAGGACTACGGATTGCTTAACACCGCAAAGGACGAGGTGACGATGCGCGGGAAATGGTTCCAAAGTCGATGTGATCGCGGTCGGCACGCTACCTCTACATCTACCTTCGGATTAGTTTTAGACCTAAATAATTGTTATTTGGTGCCTGCGTTGAGCATGAACATTATATCTGGATCTTGTTTGATGCGAGACGGTTATTCATTTAAATCGAGAATAATGGTTGTTCTATTTATATGAGTAATATCTTTTATGGTCATGCACCCTTGAAGAGTGGTCTATTTTGATGAATCTCGATAGTAGTGATACACATATTCATAATGTTGAAACCAAAAGATGCAGAGTTGATAATGATAGTGCAACTTATTTGTGGCACTGCCGTTTAGGTCATATCGGTGTAAAGCGCATGAAGAAACTCCATACTGATGGACTTTTGGAGTCACTTGATTATGAATCACTTGGCACTTGCGAACCGTGCCTCATGGGCAAGATGACTAGAACACCGCTTCTCCGTACTATGGAGAGAGCATCAGATTTGTTGGAAATCATACATACAGATGTATGTGGTCCGATGAATGTTGAGGCTCGTGGCGGATATCGTTATTTTCTCACCTTCACAGATGACTTAAGCAGATATGGGTATATCTACTTAATGAAACATAAGTCTGAAACGTTTGAAAAGTTCAAAGAATTTCAGAGTGAAGTTGAAAATCATCGTAACAAGAAAATTAAATTTCTACGATCCGATCGTGGAGGTGAATATTTGAGTTACGAGTTTGGTCTACATTTGAAACAATGCGAATAGTTTCAAGAACTCACGCCACCCGAACACCACAGCGTAATGGTGTGTCCGAACGTCAGAATCGTACTTTACTAGATATGGTGCGATCTATGATGTCTCTTACAGATTTACCGCTATTGTTTTGGGGTTATGCTCTAGAGACGGCCGCATTCACACTGAATAGAACACCGTCAAAATCCGTTGAGACGACACCTTATGAACTATGGTTTAGCAAGAAACCAAAGTTGTCGCTTTCTTAAAGTTTGGGGATGCGATGCTTATGTGAAAAGCTTCAACCTGATAAGCTCGAACCCAAATCGAGAAATGTGTCTTCATAGGATACCCAAAGGAAACAGTTGGGTACACCTTCTATCACAGATCCGAAGGCAAGACATTCGTTGTTAAGAATGGATCCTTTCTAGAGAAGGAGTTTCTCTCGAAAGAAGTGAGTGGGAGGAAAGTGGAACTTGATGAGGTAATAGTACCTTCTCCCTTACTTGAAAGTAGTTCGTCGCAGAAACCGGTTTACGAGACATCTACACCAAGTAGTGAGGAAGTTGATGATGTTGATCATGAAACTTGGATCAAGTTACTACGTAACCTCGTAGATCAACCAGAGTAAGATCCGCACTGAGTGGTACGGTAATCCTGTTCGGAAATCATGCTACTAGATCATGATGAACCTACGAACTATGAAGAAGCGATGGTGAGCCCAGATTCCAAAAATGGCTTGAGGCCATGAAATCTGAGATGGGATCCATGTATGAAAACAAAGTGTGGACTTTGGTTGACTTGCCCGAGGGTAGGCAAGCAATAGAAAACAAGTGGATCTTCAAGAAGAAGACCGACGCCGATGGTAATGTTATCGTCTCACAAAGCTCGACTTGTCGCAAAGGGTTTTCGACAAGTTCAAGGGATTGACTACGATGAGACCTTCTCACCCGTGGCGATGCTTAAGTCCGTCCGAATCATGTTAGCAATTGCCGATTTTATGATTATGAAATTTGGCAAATGGATGTAAAGACTGCATTCTGAATGGATTTACGGAAGAAGAGTTGTATATGATGCAACCGAAGGTTTTATCGATCCAAAGGAGCTAACAAAGTATGCAAACTCCAGCGATCCATCTATGGACTGGTGCAAGCATCTCGAGTTGGAATAAACGCTTTGATAGTGTGATCAAAGCATTTGGGTTTGTACTGCACTTTTGGAGAAGCTGATTTACAAGAAAGTGAGTGGGAGCTCAGAGCATTTCGATATTATATGTAGATGACATATTGCTGATCGGAAATGATATAGAATTTCTGGATAGCATAAAGGGATACTTGAATAAAAGTTTTTCAATGAAAGACCTCGGTGAAGCTGCTTACATATTGGGCATTAAGATCTATAGAGATAGATCAAGACGCTTAATTGGACTTTCACAAAGCACATACCTTGACAAAATTTTGAAGAAGTTCAAAATGGATCAAGCAAAGAAAGGGTTCTTGCCGTGTTACAAGGTGTGAAGTTGAGTCGACTCAATGCCCGACCACCGCAGAAGATAGAGAGAAATGAAAGATGTTCCTATGCTTCAGCCATAGGCTCTATCATGTATGCAATGCTGTACCGGACCTGATGTGTGCCTTGCTATAAGCCTAGCAGGAGGTACCAAAGTAATCCAGAGTGGATCATCGGACAGCGGTCAAGAACATCTGAAATACCGAAAAGGACTAAGGATATGTTTCTCGATATGGAGGTGACAAAGAGCTCATCGTGGCGGTTACGTTGATGCAAGCTTTGACACCGATCCGGACGATTCTAAATCGCAGACCGGATACGATTTACACTAAACGGAGGAGCTGTCGGTTGGTGCAGTTCTAAACAAAGCGTCGTGGCGGGATCTACATGTGAAGCGGAATACATAGCAGCTTCGGAAGCAGCTAATGAAGGAGTCGGATGAAGGAGTTCATATCCGATCTAGGTGTCATACCTAGTGCATCGGGTCCAATGAAAATCTTCGTGACAATCTCGAGCAATTGCCTTAGCGAAGGAATCCAGATTTCACAAGAGGACCAAGCACATCAAGAGACACTTCAATTCCATCCGGACTTAGTCCGTGGGAGACATAGAGATTTGCAAGGTACATACGGATCTGAATGTTGCGGACCCGTTGACTAAGCCTCTTCCACGAGCAAAACATGATCAGCACCAAGACTCCATGGGTGTTAGAATCATTACTATGTAATCTAGATTATTGACTCTAGTGCAAGTGGGAGATCAAGGAAATATGCCCTAGAGGCAATAATAAAGTTATTATTTATTTCCTTATTTCATGATAAATGTTTATCATTCATGCTAGAATTGTATTAACCGGAAGCATGGTACATGTGTGAATGCATAGACAAAACAATGTGTCACTAGTATGCCTCTACTAGACTAGCTTGTTAATCAAAGATGGTTATGTTTCCTGACCATGAACAAAGAGTTGTTATTTGATTAACAAGGTCACATCATTAGTAGAATGATCTGATTGACATGACCCATTCCTTAGCTTAGCACACGATCGCTTAGTATGTTGCTACCGCTTTTATCCATGACTTATACATGTTCCTGTAACTATGAGATTATGCAACTCCGCTTACGGAGGAACACTTTGGTGCTACCAAACGTCACAACGTGGCTCGGGTGATTATAAAGGAGTACTACAGTGTCTCCAAAGGCGATGTTGGGTTGGCGATTTCGAGATTAGGTTTTGTCACTCCGATTGTCGGAGAGGTATCTCTGGGCCCTCTCGGTAATGCACATCACTTAAGCCTTGCAAGCACTACAACTAATGAGTTAGTTGTCGATGATGATGTATTAAACGAGTAAAGAGACTTGCCAAGAACGAGATTGAACTAGGTATTGATACCGACGATCGAATCTCGGGCAAGTAACATACCGATGACAAAGGAACAACGATGTTGTTATGCGGTCCGACCGATAAAGATCTTCGTAGAATATGTAGGAACCAATATGGGCATCCAGGTCCCGCTATTGGTTATTGACCGTGAATAGTTCTAGGTCATGTCTACATTGTTCTCGAACCGTAGGGTCCGCACGCTTAAGGTTTCGATGATGCTTATTATGAGTTTATGTATTTTGATGTACCGAAGAAGTTCGAGTCCCGGATGTGATCACGGACATGACGAGGAGTCTCGGAATGGTCGAGACATAAAGATTGATATATTGGAAGCCTATGTTTGGAGTTCGAATGGTTCGGTAAAACGGAATTTATCGGAAAACCGGAGGTTACGGAACCCCGGAGGTAAATGGGCCTCGGTGGGCCTCGAGGGAGAAGAGGAGGGCCGGCCAGAGGTGGTCAGCGCCTCTCCCCCCAGTCCGAATAGGACAAGGAAGGGGCGCGCCTCTCCTCTTTCCCTCCCCAAACCTAATCCAACTAGGAAGGGGGGAGTCCTACTCCCCAGGGAGTAGGACTCCTCGGCGCCGCCCTAGCTAGGCCGGCCGGCCTCCCCCTCCCTCCTTTATATACGGGGGCAGGGGGGCACCCTAAGACACACAAGTTTTGATCTTTGGATCGTTCCTTAGCCGTGTGCGGTGCCCCCCTCCACCATATTCCACCTCGGTTATACCGTCGCGAAGCTTAGGCGAAGCCCTCGCCGTGAAACATCAAGATCGCCACCACGCCGTCGTCGACGAAACTCTCCCTCGACACTCGGCTGGATCGGAGTACGAGGGACGCCATCGAGCTGTCGTGTGTCAAGAACTCGGGCGCCGAGTAACGGCGCCGGATCGGTCGGATCGCGAGGAGAACGTCGACTACTTCCTCTACGCTGTGATCGCTTCCGCTTCGGGTCTACAAGGGTATGTGGACAACACTCTCCCCTCTCGTTGCTATGCATCACCATGATCTTGCGTGTGCGTAGGAAATTTTTTGAAATTACTACGTTCCCCAACAATTATAGTTCATCACAAAGCTCTTGTAGCTTGGTGGCAGTGATTGGAGAATTACATCGGTGGCGCTATCATCCGAAGATTAACTCCCGCTTGAATCAAGTGATTATTATACCCATACATTTTGAGTATATGCTCACTGACAGAACTGTTCTCCTCCATCTTGCAGCTGTAGAACTTATTGGAGACTTCATATCTCTCAATCCGGGCATTTGCTTGAAATATTAACTTCAACTCTGGAACATCTCATATGCTCCATGACGCTCAAAACGCCATTGAAGACCCGGTTCTAAGCCGTAAAGCATGGCACACTGAACTATAGAGTAGTCATCAGCTTTGCTCGCCAGACGTTCTTAACGCGTCGGGCCAGCATCAAGCAGCAGGCCTCGCACCCAGCGGTGCTTCCAGACGTAACTTTTACAGGCAGCAATGAGGATAATCCTCAGTTACGGACCCAATCCGTGTAATTGCTACCATCATCTTTCAACTTTGCTTTCTCAAGGAACGCATTAAAATTCAACGGAACAACAGACGAGCCATCTATCTACAAACAAACATAGACAAGCAAAATACTATCGGTACTAAGTTCATGATAAATTTAAGTTCAATTAATCATATTACTTAAGAACTCCCACTTAGACAGACATCTCTAGTCATCTAAGTGATCACGTGATCCAAATCAACTAAACCATGTCCGATCATCACGTGAGATGGAGTAGTTTCAATGGTGAACATCTCTATGTTGATCATATCTACTATATGATTCACGCCGACCTTTCGGTCTCCGTGTTCCGAGGCCATATCTGTATATGCTAGGCTCGTCAAGTATAACTCGAGTATTCCGCGTGTGCAACTGTTTTGCACCGTTGTATTTGAACGTAGAGCCTATCACACCCGATCATCACGTGGTGTCTCAGCACGAAGAACTTTCGCAATGGTGCATACTCAGGGAGAACACTTCTTGATAATTAGTGAGAGATCATCTTAAAATGCTACCGTCAATCAAAGCAAGATAAGATGCATAAAGGATAAACATCACATGCAATCAATATAAGTGATATGATATGGCCATCATCATCTTGGGCTTGTGATCTCCATCTTCGAAGCACCGTCGTGATCACCATCGTCACCGGCGCGACACCTTGATCTCCATCGCAGCATCGTTGTCGTTTACGCCATCTATTGCTTCTACGACTATCGCTACCGCTTAGTGATAAAGTAAAGCAATTACGTATGCGTTGCATTTCATACAATAAAGCGACAACCATATGGCTCCTGCCAGTTGCCGATAACTTCGGTTACAAAACATGATCATCTCATACAATAAAATATAGAATCACATCTTGGCCATATCACATCACAACATGCCCTGCAAAAACAAGTTAGACGTCCTCTACTTTGTTGTTGCAAATTTTACGTGGCTGCTACGGGCTTAAGCAAGAACCAATCTCACCTACGCATCAAAACCACAACGATAGTTTGTCAAATAGACTCCATTTTAACCTTCACAAGGACCGGGCGTAGCCACACTCGGTTCAACTAAAGTTAGAGAAACAGACACCCGCTAGTCACCTGTGTGCAAAGCACGGCGGTAAAACCAGTCTCGCGTAAGCGTCTGGCGTAATGTCGGTCCGGGCCGCTTCATCCAACAATACCGCTGAACCAAAGTATGACATGCTGGTAGGCAGTATGACTTATATCGTCCACAACTCACTTGTGTTCTACTCGTGCATATAACATCAAACCATAAAACCTAGGCTCGGATGCCACTGTTGGGGAACGTAGTAATTTCAAAAATTTCCTACGCACACGCAAGATCATGGTGATGACATAGCAACGAGGGGAGAGTGTTGTCTACGTACCCTCGTAGACCGAAGCGGAAGCGTTGACACAGCGTAGTGGAAGTAGTCGTACGTCTTCCCGGTTCAACCGATCCAGGCACCGTTACTCCGGCACCTCCGAGTTCTTGACACGCGTACAGCTCGATGACGCACCCTCGATCTCCGATCCAGCAGAGGCGCCGAGGGGAGTTCCACAAGACGAAGGCGTGGTGGCGATCTTGATGTTCTCTGTCGCGCAGCTTCGCCTAAGCACCGCTACAATATGACCGAGGTGTAATATCGTGGAGGGGGCACCGACACGGCTAAGGAACGATCTCAATGATCAACTTGTGTGTCTTAGGGTGCCCCCTACCCCGTATATAAAGGAGGGAGGGAGGAGGAGGCCGGCCCAAGGGGCGCGCATAGAGGAGGGGAAACCTACTCCAAGTAGGTTTCCTTTCCTTATCTTATTTGAAGGGGAAGGAAAGAGTACTAGTATTAGGAATAAGTACTAGTAGTAGTAGTAGGAAGAGGGGGAAGGAGAAAGGAAAGGGGGCCGCCCCTCCCCAATCGGATTGGGCTGAGGGCGCCTCCCTTGTTCCTTCTCCTTCTTCCTATATGGGCCCAATAAGGCCCATATACCTCCCGGGTTCCAGAACCTCCGGTAGCTCCAAACTTCTCCGGAACCTTTCCGGTGTCCAAATATATCCGTCCAATATATCAATCTTTATGTCTCGACCATTTCGAGACTCCTCGTCATGTCATTGATCACATCCGGGACTCAACAAACTTCGTACATCAAAATACATAAACTCATAATATAATTGTCATCGAAACCTTAAGCGTGCGGACCCTACGGTTCGATAACATGTAGACATGACCGAGACACGTCTTCGTCAATAACCAATAGCGGACCTGGATGCCCATATTGGTTCCTACATATTCTACGAAGATCTTTATCGGTCAAACCGCATAACAACATAATGTTATTCCCTTTGTCATCGGTATGTTACTTGCCCGAGATTTGATCGTCGGTATCCAATACCTAGTTCAATCTCGTTACCGCAAGTCTCTTTACTCGCTTCAGAATACGTCATCTCATAACTAACTCATTAGTTACATGCTTGCAAGGCTTGGGTGATGAGTATTACCGAGAGGGCCCAGAGCTACCTCTTCGACAATCGGAGTGACAAAACCTAATCTCGAATTATGCTAACTCAACATGTACCTTCGAAACACCTGTAGTACTCCTTTATAATCACCCGATTCGTTGTGACGCTTTGGTAGTACCCAAAGTGTTCTTCCGTAAACGGAGTTACACAATTCTCATAGTTACAGTGAACATGTATAAGTCATGAAGGAAGCAATAGCGAGAATACTAAACGATCAAGTGCTAAGCTAACGGATGGGTCATGTCAATCACATCATTCTCCTAATGATGTGATCCCATTAATCAAATGACGACACATGTCTATGGTTAGGAAACATAACCATCTTTGATTAATGAGCTAGTCAAGTAGAGGCATACTAGTGATCAGTATGTTTGTCTATGTATTCACACATGTATCATGTTTCCGGTTAATACAATTCTAGCATGAATAATAAACATTTATCATGATATGAGGAAATAAATAATAACTTTATTATTGCCTCTAGGGCATATTTCCTTCAGTCTCCCACTTGCACTAGAGTCAATAATCTAGATTACACAAGAATGATTCTAACACCCATGGAGTCTTGGTGCTGATCATGTTTTGCTCGTGAGAGAGGCTTAGTCAATGGGTCTGCAACATTCAGATCCGTATGTATTTTGCAAATCTCTATGTCTCCCACTTGGACTTGGTCCCGAATGGAATTGAAGCGCCTCTTGATGTGCTTGGTCCTCTTGTGAAATCTGGATTTCTTTGCCAAGGCAATTGCACCAAGATTGTCACGTAAGATCTTCATTGGTCCCGATGCACTAGGTATGACACCTAGATTGAAATGAACTCCTTCATCCAGACTCCTTCATTCGCCGCTTGTAAGCAGCTATGTACTCCGCTTCACATGTAGATCCTGCCACGACGCTTTGTTTTGAACTGCACCAACTTACAGCCCCACCGCTTAATATAAACACGATCCGGTTTGCGATTTAGAATCGTCCGGATCGATGTCAAAGCTTGCATCGACGTAACCATTTACGACTAGCTCTTTGTCACCTCCATATACGAGAAACATATCCTTAGTCCTTTTCGTATTTCAGATGTTCTTGACCGCTGTCCAGTGATCCACTCTGGATTACTTTGGTACCTACCTGCCAAGCTTATTGCTAAGCATACGTCAGTCCGGTACACAGATTGCATACATGATAGAGCCTATGGCTGAAGCATAGGAACATCTTTCATTTTCTCTATCTTCTGCTGTGGTCGGGCATTGAGTTCGACTCAACTTCACACCTTGTAGCACAGGCAAGAATCCTTTCTTTGCCTGATCCATTTTGAACTTTTTCAAAATTTTGTCAAGGTATGTGCTTTGTGAAAGTCCTATTAAGCGTCTTGATCTATCTCTATAGATCTTGATGCCCAATATGTAAGAAGCTTCACCGAGGTCTTTCATCGAAAAACTTTTATTCAAGTATCCCTTTATGCTATCCGGAAATTCTATATCATTTCCAATTAATAATATGTCATCAACATATAAAACTAGAAATGCTACAGAGCTCCCAATCAACATAGAGAGAGATAGTGCATCTTCGTACCCTTGAATATCGCTAAGCGGAAGCGTTACAAGAACGCGGTTGATGGAGTCGTACTCGCGGCGATTCAAATCGCGGAAGATCTGATCCAAGCGCCGAACGGACGGCGCCTCCGCGTTCAACACACGTACAGCCTGGGGACGTCTCCCCCTTCTTGATCTAGCAAGGGAAGAGGAGAAGTTGAGGGAGAACTCCGGCAGCACGACGACGTGGTGGTGGAGCTCGTGGTTATCCACCAGAGCTTCGCTACGCTCAACGGAGGAGGAGGAGGAGGTGTAGGAGGAGGTAGGGCTGCACCAGGGAAGGGTTGTAGCTCCCATGCACCTCCCCACTATATATAGGGGTGGATGGGGCTGGTTTATTGCCCTCCAAGTCCATTGGGGCATTGGCAAAGGTGGGAGGAAAGAAATCCCATCCTTTCCCTTCCCCACCGATTGTTATCCCCCCTTTTTAGGGATCTTGATCTTATCCCTTCGGGATATGATCTTATTCCTTCTAAGGGGGGATCTTGGCGCACCTTAAGCAGGGGTGTGGGGCCTTGCCCCCACTACCCACGTTCATGTGGGCCCCCATGCAGGTGGGCCCCACTCTAGAACCTTCTAGAACCTTCCCGGTACAATACCGAAAAATCCCGAACATTTTCCGGTGGCCAAAATAGGACTTCCCATATATAAATCTTTACCTCCGGACCATTCCGGAACTCCTCGTGACGTCCGAGATCTCATCCGAGACTCCAAACAACTTTTGGTAACCACATACGATTCCCATCACAACTCTAGCGTCACCGAACCTTAAGTGTGTAGACCCTACGGGTTCGGGAACCATGCAGACATGACCGAGATGCCTCTCTGGCCCATAACCAATAGCCGGATCTGGATACCCATATTGGCTCCCACATGTTCCACGATGATCTCATTGGATGAATCACGATGTCAGGGACTCAATCAATCCCGCATACAATTCCCATTGTCCAGTGGTATGTTACTTGCCCGAGATTCGATCATCGGTATCCCCATACCTCGTTCAATCTCATTACTGGCAAGTCTCTTTACTCATTTCGTAACGCATGATCCCGTGGCTAACTCCCTTAGTCACATTGAGCTCATTATGATGATGCATTACCGAGTGGGCCCAGAGATACCTCTCCGTCACACGGAGTGACAAATCCCAGTCTCGATTCGTGCCAACCCAACAGACACTTTCGGAGATACCTGTAGTGCACCTTTATAGTCACCTAGTTACGTTGTGACGTTTGATACACCCAAAGCATTCCTACGATATCCGGGAGTTGCACAATCTCATGTTCTAAGGAAATGATACTTGACATTAGAAAAGCTCTAGCAAACAAACTACATAATCTTGTGCTATGCTTAGGATTGGGTCTTGTTCATCACATCATTCTCCTAATGATGTGATCCCGTTATCAACTACATCAAATGTCCATGGTCAGGAAACCATAACCATCTATTGATCGACAAGCTAGTCAACTAAAGGCTCACTAGGGACATGTTGTGGTCTATGTATTCACACATTTATTACGGTTTCAAGTTAATACAATTATAGCATGAACAATAGACAATTATCATGAACAAAGAAATATAATAATAACCATCTTATTATTGCCTCTAGGGCATATTTTCAACACCGACATGAATCGCGGGGGAGGGGACTCACTAACTCATGAGCTCAAGCCGCTGGTTGGGGCAAATGGAGTGGCTGAATCTAGCCATAGAGAAATCCGAGCTCAAGCTAGTCATGCGCATCGTGGCAAAGACAGCTTAGGACGAGCAGGATCGGATGTTTCAAATAGAGTATGCCAATCAAAGCCACAATGTTTCAGATTTATTTTACTTTTGGCTATTGTTTTTTATTTAGCAAACTATTCTTACCGTCCGACTGGCTAGTAACTTGTGCGCGACGCGTTGGATCAAAACTGATCCAACGCACCACGTTCGACGGTATGGCCCCATGCACCGCTTTTAGTGGTCAACCTTATCATTTTTGTCATGTGCCCTCCACCACTCGTTCTCTTCCCATGGTCTTCTTCCTCGTGCACCTCTTCCTTCCACTCTTTCGTTTTCTTATTTTTCTCCTGCACCTCGCTTGTCTGCCATGAGAGGAACAACACCATTGCTCTCACACGCATCATTTTGGTGGCCATCATCGGTGTCGTGCTCCTCCCTCCGGTAGTTCTTTATTCCAATATTTTTTTATATATTCGAAAACAATTCTTGGTGAAGTTTCAGCTCATTTGGAGATGTGCAGAATAGGTATCTCTGACATAACTTTTTCAGGTCCAGAATTCCTGCTGCTGGTATTCTCCCTCTTTGTCTAAATCTTGCATATTATGAGATAAAAGGCATTAGAATTACTCCGTAAAGTATTATAATGAATAAAAACACTATAAATAACAGTAGGAAAATATGATGCAAAATGGACGTATCAGGGTGATGGTGCCGAAGAGGAAAAGTTTTCCTAGCAGGAAAGTCATGTTGTAGTTGACCTAATCATCGATCTGAAGGCGCGCCATTGAACCGCTTCGACTAGAGAGGGAGCTGCATGGGCCACCAATGAAATCCATCAGATCTCGGGTAGGGAGTCCTGAGCTGGTAGTCTTACACGGTGGTAACTGGGACACATGATTTACCCAGGTTCGGGCTCTCTCTCGACTAGATAGTACCCTACGTGCTACTCTGATTGTATTGATGTACAAAGTAGAAGTTGATGTACCACGAGATTGTGTGTGTGTGAGTTTTTGTCTACGGTCCTCACCCCTCGGCTTATATAGATGTCGGGGGTGCCGGGTTTACATAAGTCGGTTACGGGGTAGTCGTGACGAAGACGATCTCTAAGTCTTCATGCGTAGTCTTCAAGAAGTATCCACATGGTGTTTTGGGCCAGCGGATCGTGGCCCACTGGTTGATCATTTTGGCAGTCCTTGGCCCAACTCATATGTCAAGAACCCCTAGTTCAGGACACCATCACCTAATCAGAACTCATATTTCTCCAAAAAAAAAAGAAAATAAAAACCTAATCAGAACTCATTGGCGGAAAATTCGAATGGGGCAAAATGCAGAAGTAATCTTTAAACCAAGGGGTCAAAATGTGACCGATTTCCGGTTTGGAGGCATAATCTGTCACAAGCCTATATTTTAGTGATGGGCAACTACCTAATTTCCCAACCAAGGTAGGCTCATTTTGGCCGAGAGATTGCATTTCTATTCTAAATGACTATAAAAATATGTCAGCATGCAGAACTGGGACTAGAAACAGTATTAAGCTATGGACTGACAATTGAAGTGAAAATACCATGATGACCACTTTCCCGTAGCTATATTCTTTTGCCAAGGATAAAGAAATAACTATTGCAACTGCTCATTATTATGCTATGAATGATTTTTATGATATGTTTTATCTCCCAACGTCATATATTGCAGTGCAGCAAAGTATAATCCTTCAGGATCATTGAAATGATATGCAACAGCTATAAAGACAAATGGCACATCTACTGGAATGGAAAAATATATTCTAATAGAAGAATATACCTGGAACTGATTGGGAACCCTCCTAATGCTGCAAAGCCATTCAAATGGATTTGGAAATCCTCATGCCTACCAAAGCAAAAGTTTTTCTTCTGGTTATTATTGCAGGACAGACTAAACACATGGAATATTCTGACCAGGAAAATTTTCTATATTGAACACACTGATTGTGTTCTTTGTGATGAAGAGCCTATGGAAGAGTACATCTACCTGTTCTTCTCCTGTGATTTCAGTCATAATTTCTGGATGCCATTAAGAATGGCACGGAATGTTGACATAAATATCAATGATATGCTACTAGATGGCAAGAAAAGAAATGGAACAATATTCTACAAAGAAATTATAATGGCAGGTTGTTGGACCCTTTGGAAGCATGGGAATGGTATATTATTTGACCATAAGCAAAATGATATTCTATACTGCATCAATTGCTTCAAAGAACACTTTGAGATACTCATACAAAAGAGCAAGCCAAGCCTCAAGGAGGGCATGCAGGACTGGCTAGATACATTTATTCTCTTAGGGTATGCCCTAAAGATGTTGTATATCCCCTTGTAAATACTCATCACCATATTATTAATGAAAAATCAGAGTTACAATAGGGTTTTTACCCTACTGTGTTTGCTAATAAAAAACATATATTTTAGGGGTAAAAAATGTAATTAACTCTTTAATAAAAGGTGAAGCCGGGGGAAACTTCTTTTTGGTCAAAATTGAAACGAACACTGAAGAGAGCTGTAATTTCAGACGCCATATAAACTTTTCACATTATTATTTTCCTAGACAATAACAGTCATCATAATTATTCCTCCCAGTCACCAATCTAGAACTACTACTGGTATACCCGGGATCCCAGACTAGAACCACATGGCAACACGTATATCTCCAGAGATTCACTAAAAAAGAATCTCCTGAGTTCAGACCGGCCACCGCGACTCCGCGCGCTTGCTTGCTCACTCCCAGATGCCGATCTCCATGAATCCGTCCTCGGTGGCGCAGCCCCGGAACATGCCGGTGCAGTTGAAACCGTAGGCCACCTCGCCGGTCCCGGACACGGCGATGAGGCCCGCGAAGCCTTCGTCGAGCCGCTCCTTGACGCAGAAGTCCACGGCCTCCTGGAGAGGCAGGCCCTTGTACTCCATGACGGCCGCCACGTCGCGCGCCAGCGTGGAGCGGATGATGGCCTCGCCCTCGCCCGTGCATGACACGGCGCAGTGCCCGCACGCGTAGGTGCCGGCGCCGATGAGCGGCGAGTCGCCGATGCGGCCCGTCATCTTGTTCATGAGCCCGCCCGTGGACGTGGCCGCTGCCGTGTGGCCGTTAGAGTCCACCACCGCACACCCCACCGTCTCTGGCCCGTAGATGCTGATGGGCAGCCCGTTCATCACCATGCCGCCGTTATTGTGGCTCTCAGACGCCGCGGCCTCGGTGAGCGGGATGCGGTAGTCGAAGAGGATGCTGTTAGACTCCTTGGCGAGCTTGAGCATGCCCACGTTCTCCTCCGTGATGAAGTAGCTATTGTCCACGACCTCCAAGCCCTGCATGCACAACAAGTTTGAAGGCAAATAAGATCCAACACGTGAGCTTTCCGATTACAAAATGTTAATTACTACTATACTAATATGTGTTGATTAGATCGCCATGCGGGCAGTTTAATCTCAATCCATTACTACCTGCTCGCGGGCGAAATCCTCGGCGCCGTCGAAGGCGATGTAGGAGTGTGGGGACTTGTCCATGACGAGGCGGGCGAGGGAGACGGGGTTGCGGACGGTGGAGACGCCCGAGACGGCGCCGCAGCGGCGGCCTCGGCCGTCCATGATGCTGGCCTCCATCTCGACGGTGCCGGCGCGGGTGAGCGCGGAGCCGCGGCCGGAGTTAAAGCAGGGGTCCGTCTCGAGCTCGCGCACCACGGCCTCCACGACGTCTAGCGCGGTGGCGCCGGATCGGAGGAGGTCCACGCCCACCTGCAGGCACCGCGCCAGCACCCGCTCCGCCTCCTCCTGCCTGTGCTCCGGCAGGTTCGGGTCCACGCCCGCGCCGCCGTGGATGGCAATGGCCCAGCGCGCCATGCGTGCGTACGTATGCGTGCTGTTGGTGGCGGTGTGCTGTGCTAGGTTGCGGTAGGCTTTTCGTTCTCCCAGATGCTGTGTTTGTGTTGGAGAAGAAGTCAGGGATATATGGCGGGGTATTTATAGGGGAGTATTTGCTCCCGTTCATATGGCATCAAATTATCACGTAATCTCGTGCGGGTGCGTGAGATTCTACCTCCGAAACCGCTGTCACTTCCGTTTTAAACAATTACTACTAGGATTAACTTTCCCATTGACAATCCCGTAAACTGGATCCATCCATAAATCGTGATGGATATAAAACCAGATCACCCGGCCGTGAAGGAATCGCCAGATTCCGAGAGACGAGTCAATTTTGCCTTCGTTTAGGAAAAAAAATAATCAATCTCGATTGCCATTCCATACAATTTCTTTTCTAGTTGCCATTTCTGAATTATCTGGTCTTTATTTTTGCGAATTATCTGGTCTACTGTACTTACCCACACCTGTTTTTAGGGTTACCCACGCCATTTTGTCTTGACGAGCCAAGGAAGATTAGGGGTTCCATTCAGCAGCTCGAGCCGCCCCTGCACTGTGCAGCCACGGAGCTCCACCGCCCTGCCTTGACCCAACAGCCGAGCCCGCCTGAGTGGGCTGCCTGCAGGTTGTCATCGCCGAGCGCCTCCATGTCAGATCTCCACCAATGAATGCCTCCCCGCCGACCGGCTCAATGGATCCAGCGAGGAATGTCACCAACCTCACCGTTGTCCTGTTACTGTTAGCACCTCCGGCGCGGCCGTAGCTGCCACGCCATACGTCCACGCCCACCCGCACTCGGCCCTTTTTTTCGAAAAGGGGCGCTTTATTACTTAAAAGGTTTAAGTAACACCCGGCCTCTGCATAACTGAGATGCACACAGCCAACAATATCCTCACGACAAGCGAAAAATAAAATAAAAAGGAAGGCGAAATACAAAGAAAGTATATTTGTATAGCGCCTAAACCGTCGGTGGCCCAATCCTAAGATCATGCTGCCACCCATGTTGGATAAAAGTATCCCTCGCCGTAACCTCCAATCGTGTACACACCTCCGTAAACAGGTCTCGATTCTCCACTCGTTGTAGAGAGGACCATAAACGAAGCGTCCCAGTACATCTGTAGATAACCTGCATAAGCGAAGTACTTTTATCGTTAAAAATCTTATCATTTCTACATAGCCAAAGCGACCAAATCACGGCAAGCGCTCCCACCCTAAGTAGACTTCTGAACTTGTGATCAATCCCATGTAACCAGTTGCCAAATATATTAGCAACACTACAAGGAGGGTACAAGCCAGAAGCTATTTGGATGACTGACCATATAGAACGAGCCAATTTACATTGGAAGAACAAATGTTTTATTGTCTCATCATGCGGACAAAATACATGGTGGTGGCAAACGCCAACAGTGCCAATGCGCGAGGCGGCGGCTGTTGCAAAAAATTTGTGCAATAAGGGTCTTATTGTAGGAATACAATGAAGAGGCCGGAGATGTTGTTGCAGATTTTGCCACAAAGGTCTTGTTGCAGGAATATAAAGTTATGCAACATGAGTGTTTGCTGAAAAATAAAAAATGAGGATAATTCGCATCATTGGATCGAACGGCTCGCGAAGCCATCCGCCGGCCGACGCGTAGCACACCTCATTTTTATGTGCTAAAATGTCATTGCCATTATCAGTTATCGGTGCTACGTACGAGTCAGCTCGGAGAACCGAGTTCCTAAAAAAAGGAGTACAGATCTGTTGAGAATATTAGCAATTTTTCGATAGAATTAATCCAGAAAATAACCATGAGCATGGCATTGACAAAATTAATCCAGAGAATAATCTGCGAAACATCCTCACATGGCATAATCTCCATTCCTTCCTATTCGCCATGTAGTTGTTTCAGCTCTAAAAAGCCTACTTGTCAAGCATTAGCATTTTTAACTGAAGATCCTTAACTTTAGCGAGTTTTCTCTCCCTTTGCATACTACATTATATACAATAAATAAGACACATGTATAGATAAATATATTTTTCAAAGATTGTGAGAAACAATATATCAAGACTCAAACATGATGTTCTTCCACAATCATCAGCAAAATTTCACCGGCCTTCTCTTGCTCCATCGTAGCAATCTGTATATCAACCTCTTGCACGTCAGCAATGGTTTTAAGATCAGTGTAGTTACGCAGCCAGGTGCCGATAGGCTCATACGATATGTAATCATCGACTCTTGCAACCCGACCAAGCATCTATAGCCCGTGGTACTCCGGCCACTTGATCTAGTGCCTTTTGCCACATCATTGTCTCAAAGTGATTTTCAAAGCCCCCCTTTTGGGTACTGAACAATGGCACGCTCGGTATGTCTGCCGTCTTTGTCCCACAAAGGAATAACATTGAGTCCACAAAATAGCAAGAACTGATCCCTGAAATGGTTTCCTTGTTCTCCCACGTGGAACTTGTTCTTCTATTTGATAGGCATATTAATACGAGCACCCATCCATGGCCAGACGAACCTGACGAGGTTGACCATGCTCCATTGCCATTTTTGGAGATTGGGGCTCAGAGCCACTAATTTGCGATACCCGTCTGAAGTAGTGTCAAGCGTAAAAAATATGGTACATCTATGACGTACAAATAACAGAACACTTTCAGTACTCCAAATTGAATTAGCTAGCCAACGTTAATAAGTATGACCCGAGAATAACTAAAATTAACTCGCACATGAAAACAGAGGATCAACAAAAAAGCAACATAACATAAAAAACCTTGCAAAATTACAAGAATGTAATGTGTGTTTGACTTGGACGTTTACCTTGGGTACATAAACAGGTTATTTTAACAAAGGACAACTTGGTTAAGCGCAATTGGACAGGATCTACTAGGTGTAGTTTCTGTGATCAGGATGAGACCATTAAGCATCTCTTCTTTGAGTGTCCGTTGGCGAGAATTCTGTGGCGCATCGTGCAAATTGCCTTTAACATTACTCCTCCGAGTACGGTCAGGTCGTTATTTGGAACGTGGCTGGATGGGATAGAGTCCGATACAGCTAGACATATTCGTGTAGGAGTTTGTGCGTTGTTATGGACAATTTGGATTGCAAAAATGATTTGGCTTTTAACAGAATAACTATTATTCATTTTTTGCAGGTTATATTCCGTGCTACGGCGCTGATTCGTATGTGGTCCTTACTCACTCCGACGGAGGCCAGGGAGCGTTTGGTTACTGGATCTGTCCGGTGGGAGATGGTACCGCGGGATATCTTCAACCGGTTTGGTTGGCGGTCATGTAATAGGATAGGCAATTAGTTTTCATATCTTTATTTTGCCAGCTGGTTGTGGCTCTTTGGCCTTTTCTTGCTTTAGCGCCGAGACTCTTTGTGAGCTCGCTTTTATTTTGTTTGAAGACTCTATGACACTGTTAAACCTATTTTATTTATTTGAGTGGCCGTATGCATCGTTCTGATGCAGAGGCCGGGGAGCCCTCTTTTCGAAAAAAAAACTTGGGTACAAGTAGGCGGTAGTGGCAGCGACGGTGAAATTGATTATCGCATTACCTCTTTCTTCATGCGGAACGAGGCGAACCGCTCAATGGCGATGACAGGATGATCCAATGAAGTGGAAGACGGTGTCGCCTGGCCCGTGGTGGAGTCGACGAGACAGGGTAACCAGGCGTTGTCGGTATCTTCGAAGGAAGTTACAGCAGTTGTGCTTATGTGTGCCACCTGTGTTTCCTCTAGTAAAGAAGGAATATGAGGGAATTGGAAACTATCGTTGGCTTGCCAATGCGGTCAAGAGAATTTATTTTTATATGATGACTACTGGAACTTCTTTAGATGCTTAAAAATATATTAAATATTAATCAAGGAAGTGGCTCCCCAATGAGTGTGTTCCCCTAACACATCAACATTTGTTTACACACTAACTTACTTGATTTTCTACGTAAAGAGTATATCTAGCTCATGTTAAAAAGGCTAGTAAGAAGAAAAGGAAAAAGATGACCAACGACATGGGTTGGCACTAACGCCTGCCAAAACCTGGTATCGGGCGGGATTGGGACAAAGCGTCGAAGAATCACAGCCGCCAAGCACACCATTGTAGATGTCTTACCATGCCCATAAGCTTTGTTTTTCTTTTGACAACATATAATAAGCCTTTGTTAGTTAGGATTTGTTTGAATAATTAGCTGAATATATCATCAAACGTTGACACCTTATATACTTGTTATATTTGAATAGAAAGTATAACAAAATTTAGTTTTTCCAAAAAACCAAACAAACAGTACATGTATACAATATATCAATGTTTGTGATAGACGGAGGGACACGCCCCGGTTCCTCTCGCGCTCGCGCTCGCGCAGGGACCACCACCGCCGGCGGCTGATCCCCCTCCTCCGGCCACCTCCGGCCCAGCCAAGCACAAATCCAGGACCCTCTTGGTGTCCTCTCTCCATCCATCCCGAAGCCCGACGCCATCTTCACCGGCTCTCTCTCTCCCCGCGGAGGAGTTCGAGTCGGGCCCTTCCCCTCTCCCTGTCCCGCTCCCGTGCGGCCGCGCCGGGGCGCACCGGGGCGCCCCTGCGAGCTCGAGCAGGCCCCCCTGCGCCTCCCTCTCCTCTCACCGGCGCCGGAGGCATCGCAGGGCAAAGCCCTGGCGGCGCGGCGGCGGCGGGACCTCTCGGTCGCTGTCTTCGAGAGCGGGGGCGGCGCTGCTCCGCTGCTCCAGGCTGGCCCCTGCAGCCCAAGGTTGCTCCCCAGCATGGTCTCCGGCTCCGCTCGGCGTGGTGGCGCGGGAGCCTCGGTGGAGCGATGTGGTCCACGGGAGGGCTAGCTGTGGCCGAATCTTGTCGGGCGTGGTCGGATTCGGTCTGCCAGTGGTAGTTTCCTGCTACGATGCGGTGACTGCGTGGTGCGGTGGCTGCGACACAGCGGGGCGACCTCCTATCCTCAGGACTGGCGTGGCGATGTTGGACTCCGGGGCGGCGGCCCCGGGACGTTGGTTGATGTGTCGGCGGCCGTGGAGTTCGCGCGGGCGACGCGGCGGCCGCGGTGTGCTTGGTCGAGGGAGGCTCGTCTCATGTCTGGGCAGCTCGGTTGGCTCGGCAGCGAGGTGTGGTGGTGGTCCCTGCGTGGCGATGGCGCGGTTGCTGTGCAGGGGGTGTGGGAGTCAGTGGAGGTGCTGGTTGGCATCGGTCGACCGCGTGGGAGTGGTGGTGTTGCTGATCCGGGCGAAAGCTTGGCCGGTGCTAGCTGGCCGGCGGCGGCGGCGCTCGTGGGGGTCGCTTTCTTCCTTGGAGGCGCCGTCGTGGTGATTTGTGCATCCTCATCTCTTGGGTCAAGATCTCCGGGCGAAAGTCAGGATCCTGGTTGGATCTGGCGGCGGCGTCGTCTGCAATGTTGTTTTCCCTCTTGGGGGCACCGTCTTGAAGATCTTGGTCCCTTTTGTGCTTCCTGCAGGCTGGACGTGCATGGCATCGCGGTCGGCAGGTGCCCAGCTGGCGGTGAGGTTGGTGTGGCGTTGCGACGCGTGTGGCAATGACGATGGTGGTGAGCATGTTGAAGATAATATTCTCAACTATATCTCTAGCGCATTGTATCTCTCTGTTCTGTTTCTATCTTCTGTAGGTAGTTGAATAGATAGATTCTATCTTTACTTCTCTTGTACTCCAAGAATGTAATTCAAACGATGTATGCGTCTATGGGATAAGCCCCATCAATCTATACTAGCAGAAAGCCCGTGCATTGCCACGGAACAAAAAAATAACAGACATATCAACCAAACAATTGATCAAATTCAGAAATGATTATTCGAACATGATGGCATGTTCCAATTTCCCATCCACTTACTCTTTGCAAAAGGATAAGGTGGCACGTTTCTCCTATGCCCACCAACTTCCATATTCTTCATCTTCCATCACTGTAATAATTGTTGTTGCTTCAAAGATCCACCAGCTCCACATACTTACATCATATATAACATAGTTGAAATACTCACTTCAGAACCAGAAACAATATTTGCTGCTATAGTTAAAAGCTATAACAATTATGCAATAATGTCTAAAGCAATATCGCCAACAACAAATAGGAAAGTACTTCCTATATTTATAAATCTGAACCAAAGTGAAAAAACTTATATATCTAGTTGCCGGCCATTACAAGAGGCATAAATAACATTCCAAGAACAAGTTAAGTCGTTACAATCAAGAAAAAGGCATAAATATCTTGTTTTGTGTCCTTTGCAGAATCGTAATGGCAATTTGTGTTTTTCTTCGGCACGCTGCTCCACCACCTGTGGATGTGGGTCGTCCAGGCCTCGCCTCACCTACATTATGCTCTCCATTACATCCTCCATCCTCCATGTACTCCAGCTTCCTTCATGAGTTTAGCAGCAAGAAGAACCACCGTAAGTTTACACACACACACACACACACACACACACACACACACACACACACACACACACACACACACACACACACACACACACACACACACACACACACACACACACACACACACACACACACACACACACACACACACACACACACACACACACACACACACACACACACACACACACACACTCCCTTTCCCATGTTTTATGTACCTCCATATGGCCCATTCTGGCCTAGCTTGTAATGTCCATAATATTGGTTGATATAATCGTTCAGTCAGGCGATCGCCCCCCGATGCTCGATAAATAACCTGGGTTTCTCCCTAGGCTATCTGCTCGAAAAACATCAATTGACAACAACCTCAATTAACCTCCATTATTGTACTTCTTTCTGTAGATCAAGATACCAGCTACATGCATTCAAGGAGTGACAAGAAGTGAGTCACTGTAAGCAAGTATAAATGTATCTACTATAGATGCTTTGTTTAATCTATATACATTCTCAGCATCAGCAGAGAAAATTGTCTTCGACTGAAAGTGTTACGCATTAGGAAAACCATTTGTTGACTATAATGAATGATTCTATTTTGAAGGAAACTAATAATTTTCTATATTGCCATTAGATTATCTAGTACTAATAACAACTAACATTATTAATTAGTTGGGTCACAAGATTGGAACAATAAAGAAGTGAGTCACTATAAGCAAGTGGCTGAACATGTAAAATTTACCTCTGATCTCACCGCCTTCATCTTCTACTACTTCTATAGAAGAATGACCCCCTGCTGGCCTCCCTTACCTGCTTCCTCTTTCCTTCGCTTTGTAATCTTATTATGTCGTTCAAACAAAAAGTTCTAGAAAAAATAAGAAGAAAAACACAGCACATGAAAATAATATCTTGTGAAAATTCTATACACAAAAAGAACTGTCATGCTGAAACTATAAAGTGCACTGTATGTTGGCGAAGAGGAAAATACTCCTTTTATTATGCTGGATTCGAAGATCATGAGCAAGATCTTAATCCTGTTGTGTTAGCAGCTTTGGTACCGGCACGAGGGTGGACTCAGATGTTGTATAGTTGTAGATATGGCCATTCAAAAGAAAGTAATGGGGGTCACTAACCATGTTGGTGGTACTCCCAGTACGGATTAGAGTATGAAGATGCAGTCCATCCTCCATGTAATGTTTAGCTTCCTTCATGAGTTTAGCAGCAAGAAAAACCACCGTAAGTTGCCACATAACCAATCTGAAGTAAACAAGACAATGGAGGTCTGTTCTCCTCACCAACTTAGATAAAGCTCCTCTTCCAAATGTAGCAAGTAATTAAGCACAAACTCCACAGATGCAATCATTGAAAGAAAGGCATAACCTGAAAACTGATAATAGTTCCTTCTAGTACAAATGTCAGAATATAATTCCTTATAGTTCACATGCATTTACATAATATAATTAACGGGGAAGCAAGGAACTTCATCATAAGAGAAGATACAAGTTAAAACAACTATTGTATACAGAATGTAGTATATAATACATTAAAAATGTTGATCGAATAAAAGCTAAAAAAACCTTGGGTGAAAACCTGGATAAAACTGTGGACAAATTTGAGTTTCAACAGTAGACATCAGTATGTCATCCAATGGAATTCTCAGATGCCCTAAAAAATAGCTGGTCAGCTATTCACATTTTCTAGGTGATCATCAGGGGTCACTCCTGGGCTAATTGTGAGCCCATGAGTTAGTCCCCAAATAAAACAGGGGTACACTATTGCATTTTAATGAATTAAAGCCAGACTAAAAGAGGGGTGAAACGGTGTTTTGACAATCTAAAGACCAGTACAGCCTAGTAAAAAACAAACATCAAACCATAAGCCCTGTATGTCGCCGCCGCTTGCCAGATTTCCACCGGCGATCTTCTCCGACTACCTGCTACTCCCACGGTCCCACCGCCTCCCGCCATCCGTTCCCACCAGCCGGTCTCCCGCCGCGCGTTGCCACTCGTCGACCCCTGCCATGGGAGAGGAGAACGTGGGTGTACCCCAGTACAGGCTACAGGGAGAAGATGGGTTGGAGCGAGGGTAGGAAGATAGCGTTACCTATGCTCTGTTCATCGTTGCCATGGACACGGCGCTCCTGCTCGTCTCCCTCCCTGCATCGAGCTCCTCCTGGACTCGGTGAAGAACAGAAGAGATGGAAAGGGCTTGGATCCACCGCTCCAGTCTAATTTAGTTGCAGTGTGCAACCGCTCGAAGTCGCCAGAGCCCATTGGCGTGAGGAGGAGGAGGTCGGCGGCGGCAATTCCTCTCTCGAGAGCAACGATCGAGAGCAAGGGATTTGGGGATTTGGGGGAAGGGAAGTGGTGGTGGGACGTGCGTCCGTGCGCTGTTTTATTTTGTTGTCATTTTTTTCGTGCGGCGGGTGGGGAGGAGCCGAGGGGGTCCGATTTTTTCGCGTGTGGGGAGAAGTTTTTATGTGCGAGATCGAACGAGGTGGGGGCGAGCGAAGGAGGTCGAACCATCACGACGTTCGATCCTCCTTTAATAGTAGAGAAATACACGCGGCCCTCCAACGAGGGTTATACGCTTCCTCCTATCGATTTCTACATGGTAATCAGAGCATCCTCTTCCTTCTCGTCCTAAAACCACAGAAGCCTAGATCGATCTCTCCACAGAAAAACCATGTCGTCCTCCTCCTCCACCCCAACTCTCTCTGGCCTTGGATCCCAGGTCACAGAGAAGCTCACCCGCGAGAACTATCTCCTGTGGAAGGCGCAGATCCTGCCGCACTTCCTCGGGGCGGGCCTTTACGGCTATCTGGACGGCACCATTGCCGAACCAGAGAAGATGCTCACCGTGAAGGATAAGGAGGGCAAGGACCAAGTCATCATCAACCCGGCGTATGAAGCCTGGATGCGTCAGGACCAGCATGTCCTCGGGCACCTCATGAACAACCTGTCAAAGGAGGTGCTAGTCTCGGTCGTCTCCATCAGGACGACACGAGCACTCTGGACATCATTGGGTAATATGTTTGCTTCTCAATCACGCTCACGTATTAATAATCTTCGGATCTCCCTGTCCAATGCCAAAAAGGGCAACCAATCTGCACCGGTGTACTTCTCCCGGATGCGTGGATATGCTGACGAGCTCGCTGCCGCAGGGAAGCCACTGGATGAGGACGAACTTGTTTCTTTCCTGCTGGCAGGGCTGGACGTCAACTACAACCCTCTGGTCTCGGCCCTAGATGCGCGCACGGAGCCGGTCACCGTCGATGCACTCTATTCCCAGGTGTGCAACTTCGATCAACGAGTCGAGCTGCTCACAGGAGGCCATGATGCGGGCTTCAAATCTTCTGCAAACTCTGCTCGTCGTGGCAGAGCTCCCCCTCGTGGCTATGGCAAGGGAAGAGAACAGAAGCAAGGCGTGGCGGCGGTGGCTACAAGAAGCAGACCACCGGAGGGCGCCCCTTCTACAACAACAACAAGGGTGCTCATCCCGGTGGTGGCTCGTCCAGCAGCAAGAAGGCCAACAATGATCCGATCCAGTGCCAGATCTGTGGCAAGATCGGTCACAGCGCAAGGGACTGCTGGTACCGCTTCGACGATGATGCTCAAGAAGAAAATTTTGCTGCTGCGGCCCAGTATGGTGTTGACACTAACTGGTACGTCGACAGCGGCGCAACTAACCACCTCACAGGAGAGTTGGAGAAGTTGACAACCCGTGAGAAGTATCGCGGCCATTACCAAATCCATGGTCCAGATGGATCAGGTATGAGAATAAATCATGTTGGTCAATCAATTATCAAAACCCCTAGCCGTCCTATTCATCTTAAAAATATCCTTCATGCTCCTAATGCTCAAAAAAACCTTCTTTCTGTACATCGCATTGCTCTAGACAATCATGTATTACTTGAGTTTTACCCCTTCTTCTTTTTGATTAAGGATCTGGCAACGAGGAAGGTGCTCTACAGAGGTAGATGCGTTGGAGGGCTCTATCCATTGATCCCTCGCCTTAGGAGCTCAAATAAACAAGCTTTTGTTGTCACCCAATTATGTTCGGCAAGGTGGCACGATCGATTAGGACATCCTTCTTTTGCTATTGTTCAACGAGTGCTTAGGAAAAATAAACTCCCTTTTGTTGGTGAGCCTAGTAGTGAAACAGTGTGTGATTCATGTCAGAAAGCAAAAAGTCATCAACTCCCATATCCAGTATCGACTAGTGTTTCTTCCAAACCATTAGAACTCATTTTTTCTGATGTATGGGGGCAAGCACCCACTTCTGTTGGTCGACATAAATACTATGTAAGCTTCATTGATGATTATAGCAAGTATACATGGATTTATCTTATTAAACATAAGTCTGATGTGTTTCAAGTTTTCCAAAATTTCCAAGCACTTGTTGAACGAAAGTTTGATAGCAAAATCATCACAGTCCAATCGGACTGGGGTGGCGAGTACGAGAAACTCAACTCCTTCTTCCAAAAATTGGGAATTTCCCATCATGTTTCTTGTCCCCACGCACACCAACAGAATGGCTCCGCTGAACGCAAGCATCGCCATATTGTTGAAGTTGGTCTTTCCCTACATGCAAATGCTTCCATGCCATTAAAATTCTTGGATGAAGCCTTCCTCACTGCCACACATCTCATTAATATTCTTCCAAGCCGTGTCATCAATTACCAAACACCTACAGAACGGCTTTTGCAAACCAAACCAAACTATGCATCCCTCCGAGTTTTTGGGTGTGCATGTTGGCCCAATCTTCGACCCTACAACACCAGAAAACTTTCTTTTCGCTCCAAACAATGTGTGTTCATTGGTTATAGTCCACAACATAAAGGAGTCAAGTGCTTAGATGTGCAAACTGGAAGGGTTTACATATCCAGGGATGTGGTGTTCGATGAGTCCGTTTTTCCGTTCCAAGATCTCCATCCCAATGCCGGAGCCCTCCTACAAAAAGAAATCCTTCTTCTTCCTAGTTCTCTTTCCGGCTTAGATCAAGGGGGTAATGATATTTTTGATGATCGCATGACTAACCCTCATAACCATACAACACAGTCTCCTGGTGATGCAGATGATACAGGATTTTGTGGCGCAGAAAACGGTGCAGAAACTGCTGAAAACGAAGCTGTACAACAACCAATATTTCATGCAGCAGAACCGGACATGGCGCTGGACACGAGGGGGATTCACCTGCGTCGGGATCAGCGGCCTCCAGATCCCAGGAGGATCGCCTGTAGCGGCAGGCTACCTCGGAGTCACGTGCGCGCCGCAGCGACAGCGCCTCCCCCACGAGGCGGGCCACGGACGCGTCGCCTAGTGCGCGTGGACCGCGCACGGACCCACCTTCGGGCCAATCATCACCCGCCATACGCGGCGTGGTCCAGCGGGCCGCTGATAGCGACCGGGCCCCCGACCGCGGTCGGGCCCATGACAACAACCGGGCCAGCGCTGATTCGCCCGGTGCGCCTGGTGCACCTGACGGCGGATCGCCCTCGGGATCTGCCCCTGCCAGCCCTGCACGCTCAGGCGGATCGGGCGGATCTTCTGCAGCGCAAACTCCTGTACCGACCTCTGTAGCGCGTTCTACACGTGTTGGTACACGTCTACAAACAGGGAAAATTAACCCTGTCAATTACAAAAATATTCTTAAATTTGGGCTAACATGTTCTACAGATGTACCACATTCTGTTGAAGAGGCGCTGGATGATGCTAAGTGGAGAAAAGCCATGGAAGAAGAATACAAGGCTTTGAGAAAGAATGAGACTTGGCACTTGGTTCCACCGGGTCAAGGTAAAAATTTGATAGATTGCAAATGGGTATACAAAGTTAAAAGAAAGGCTGATGGCACTATTGACCGGTATAAGGCTAGGCTAGTAGCTAAAGGCTTTAAACAAAGATATGGGATAGATTATGAGGACAAGTTTAGTCCTGTTGTTAAGGCTGCTACTATCAGGCTCGTGTTGTCTATTGCTGTCTCCAGAAATTGGTGCTTGAGGCAATTGGACGTACAGAATGCGTTTTTACATAGTATTCTGGAAGAGGAGGTTTACATGAAACAACCACCTGGGTTTGAAAACAAGCATGCACCTTTCCATGTGTGCAAGCTTGATAAAGCTCTGTATGGTCTGAAGCAGGCCCCAAGAGCGTGGTACTCACGGTTGAGTGCAAAATTGCAAAATATTGATTTTGTTCCATCCAAGTCGGATACCTCATTGTTTATTTACAATAGGTCTAATATCACAATGTTCATGCTTATATACGTTGATGATATTATTGTCACCAGCTCGTCTGGTGAAGCAGTGACAGCACTTCTGAAGGACTTGGGCTCGGAGTTTGCTCTCAAGGACTTGGGAGATCTGAGTTTCTTCTTGGGAATTGAAGTCAAGCAAACTGATAATGGTATAGTCCTCTCGCAAGAAAATTACGCAACTGATCTTTTGAAAAGAGTTGGCATGCAGAATTGCAAACCCTCTCCAACTCCGTTATCTAGTTCAGAAAAACTATCTTTGCATGAAGGAGAACTTCTAAGTCTGGAAGATGGCACTCAGTACAGGAGTATGATTGGTGCACTTCAGTATTTAACCCTTACTAGACCTGATATCTCTTTTGCTGTGAACAAAGTTTGTCAGTTTCTACATGCACCTACCACCTAACACCGGTTTGCTGCAAAGCGTATTCTGAGGTATGTGAAGAACACAGTAAATGTTGGTTTAACATTCAGCAAATCTCAGTCTACTCTTGTTAGTGCTTTCACTGATGCTGATTGGGCTGGAGACCCAGATGACAGAAGGTCAACAGGTGGCTTCGCCATATTTTTTGGTCCAAATCTAATATCATGGTGTGCTAAGAAACAAGTCACAGTTTCTCGGTCTAGTACAGAGGCTGAGTATAAAGCTCTAGCTAATGCTACTGCAGAAATCATTTGGGTACAGTCCATGTTAAAGGAACTTGGAGTGTCACAGGTGCAAGTTCCCTGTCTTTGGTGTGATAATTTGGGAGCCACATACCTTTCTGCAAATCCTGTTTTTCATGCCAGAACCAAACACATTGAGATAGATTTCCATTTTGTTAGAGAACGTGTTGCTAACAAGAAGTTGGACATTCGGTTTATTCATTCAAAGGATCAAGTTGCAGATGGCTTCACAAAAGTTTTGCCTACACGGAGCTTTGAAGAATTCAAGCGTAATCTCAACTTGGCCAAGTTGTGATTATGGGGGCGTGTTGAAGATAATATTCTCAACTATATCTCTAGTGCATTGTATCTCTCTGTTCTGTTTCTATCTTCTGTAGGTAGTTGAATAGATAGATTCTATTTTTACTTCTCTTGTACTCCAAGAATGTAATTCAAATGATGTATGCGTCTATGGGATAAGCCCCATCAATCTATAAATACACGCGGCCCTCCAACGAGGGTTATACGCTTCCTCCCATCGATTTCTACAGTGCAGAGCCTGAGTCGTGGCTTGTCCTTTTGATGTCGAAGGTCCGGTGCGCCAATGGGTGTGCCCATGCTGGTTTCTGGCTATAACAGAGAAGCCGGAGCTGCGGGAGGCAAGGCCGCTGCGGCAACGATGACTCCATGAGGGCGGTTTTCAGCGTGCGGCGCTCTGAGGGTGTTGCGTTGGTCTAGGTCGGTGCGAGGCTTGTAACTTTCTCCTATGATGATCGTCAGCAAAATCAGAGCTGCCATGTCCTCGACGTTGCAGTGGACTGTTTGGCGTTGTTGTGGCCAGGTCGTCCGTGTGTGCCCTTATGGGGTTTGTATCTAGGTTTTTGCCCGGTTTTCCTCTAATTAAGCGGGCAACTCTCTTCTCCTTAATCAATGAAAATGGCAAATCTTTTGCCTCGTTTCAAAAAAAAATGTTTGTGATAACAAGCGGATATCATAACTAACAAAAGGGCTTATGATATGATGTCAAAAGAAAAATACAGATGGCTTTGATCATCCAATAGGCCATCTACAATGGGGGCGCTCAGCCTAGGCATCAGTCGCCTTTTTAACGAGTGCAAGAGATTACGTTAGCGCTAAGCAAAGGCTCCTCCATTGGTAGAACGGACTCCTATATGAAGGCTACTTTCTTCATAATATTTTTATTGGCTAAGCATCTACAAAATTCCATAGTCATCAAATCAAATAAATTACCTTATTGCATCATGAAGCCAACAATCATTTTCATTCCGCTCATTTTCCTTCTCCATGAGAGGAAACATAGGCAAAACACAAGCACAACTGTCATGGATTTATTTCGAAAGAATGACAGCACCTGCTCAACCCGTCCCGTCGACTCCATTCATGGCGGGGCACCACCTTCTGCCACTCCATCGGATCATCGTGCCGCTACCGCCAAGCGGTTCATCTTGCTGTGCACGAAGAAAGAGGCTGATGTGATCTGCAGTAAGCACGACATCTCTAAGGAGGTCGTCTCCTCTGCCAAATCACGTTCACCGCCGCCGCTGCCTCCTACTCGTACCCGAGGAAAACTTCCAAGTTGACCACTCTGTATTCCTGCAATCCGAGAAAGAGTATTGTTTTCTGTTGGCTTTATTAGCTGATTCTCTCTTTTCTTATGTAAAAGTTATTATTATTATTTTCATACTCCATAATGTTGGCCAAGTTAATTTTGAAAACTGAAAGTGTTATGTTTTTTTTAGGGTGAAAGTGTTCAGTTATTTGTATATCATCCATGTCCAATCTTTTCAACACTAAACACTGGTCCACGTAACAGGTATTTCACATGGGCTCCGTCACTTCTTGGTATGTGGGGTTAGAAATATGTTTGCACAAGTAGCACCAATGCCGTATACAAACATAGGGAAAAAGGAATGCCCACATGTAGGGTGTAAAACCTATCCTAATAGTGAGGTCGGGCATACATACAAGTTTGCACATTTCCTTACCTAATGGCAAAGATCAAACAAATTTTCGTGTTACCTTGCACTTGAGATGTTTTAGACCAATCCTATCATGGATTAATCCCTCGCCAACAGGTTGGAAAAAATGAAACCAATGATCCAATAAATGGTCCCTGATATCTTCATGGGTGACAAAGCAGAAGAATATACGTAGCGCATCATCTGAAAGAAATTGCTAACATGAATAATCAAGAGAGGAAACCAAGTACGATAAAACCAAAATGCGCATTTTGAGTTGTTGGGTAGTGAAAAAAAATCTAAGCATGCAATCGTATGAATAATAATAAAACATAGGCAGTTAACTCAGAACAGAGTTAGGTGCACCAGTTTGCTTGGCTGCATAATAAAGATGGAAATCCATTAGATCGGGCTGGTCATCGTTCAGCACCAGTCCTCGACTGATGAGTAAGTCCAGTTCATGGGCGCACACGAAGCAGCTAATAAACCAGATCGAAGATGCAAGTCCAAGAAACAAGAAAACGATCAGTCTGACTTATTACCCTGCATGGTGCGAGTTCTGATCTGGACTTTCGACTTCTTCGGAGATACGTGTCGCCGGAAACGGCAACGGCGCGGGAAGATGCCCGGCGCGATCCACCGGCTAGGACGACTGCGCCGTCCACGACCGCCGTCTTCGCTGTCGAGGGGAATTTCGGGGGACAGGATAAGAATTGCGGAGGAGGAGCCGCAGAGAAGGGGAAATTAATAGGCGGGTACGTGTGGCCGCCAGTTCGGCTTCAGCAGGACCGTTTGGCAGTCCAATCAGCATTGGAGCACCTTAGGAAAAAAAAATTAAAAAGTTTTTCTTCTCCTTCTATTTATCGGTTGTATTCCATCCGGAAAACTCCTAATCGGTGCCTTCTGCGCCGGTTAGGAGTTTTGGCGCCATTAACCCGCGGTCATGGGTCAGCCCATTCAGGCGCACCATGTGGTCGCTTCACCAGGGCGGGTTTGGTTCGTCGGTCGACGGTTAGACATGTAGATAGTTGACTTTCAGTTGACCGTTCAACCAAAATCGGACCGATTTTGAAATACATTCCCTCCGGCTATAGGCCAAAACCACGCACAAGTGATTCTATAAATTAATCGTTACTTGAAAGCCGGATGCCTTTTTTCTTATGATAAAGCCGCCTCTATTATGCTCACCACCAACTGATACTAGTTTAGCTTCAGCTCAAGGATGGGGAATCAGAAGAACATGAGAGAAGGAAGTAGGGAGTCATCAAAGTCCGAGTCAATACACTTGCTAGCTAGTGCTGGATCGTCAAAGATCTGATTTTATTTCATAATACCTTCTGCCTCTTTCCTAAGGGATCCAATCAGAAGGAACTCCATCACTTTACTCATGATAGTGGTCGAGTTTCCTTTTCCTTTTTTGTTTAGTTTTGCCTCTCCACCTTTCTTGTCTCCATTCTGACTGATTCGCTTCTTTGCGCAAGTACTTGGTTCGCCAGCTTCCCGAATCGGCATCAGCATGAGAGGGCCGGTGGAGACTTTCCTCACCTACCCTATGTTCAAACCGCGAGTCATTCATGCAACGTACAGGTACTGATAGCGTGATATGATTGCGGATTTGCCAGGAGATCATTCTTTCGATTGTATCTCCTCGCTTTAGGTCTTGCTTCTTACTAAAGGGGTTATGACACTCTGAGTCCATCGGTGTTGAAGGATGGACAGAGACATGCAACGACAAAGTGCTGATTTGACTACCGATAGAGAGCAGAGCTAGAGACAAGAGTAGGAACCAATAGGCGGCATAGTGGGAAAAGCACAACACCTAGGAATAGCAATCAACAACACAAAAACTTTCTAAGAAATTAACCATCAAGAAAACTCTGGCCCCTTTTCCTTTCTCAAAGAAAAATGATGCATGGAATAAAATTCACATTACCAATTCTGAATTTTTGGATGAAAGATTATTATTATTATTATTATTATCGTCGTCATCATCATCATCATCATCATCATCATCATCATCATCATCATCATCATCATTATTATTATTATTATTATTATTATTATTATTATTATTATTATTATTATTATTATTATTATTATTATTATTATTATCACCTTTCACGCTAGCTTCCTCTTCGCTCGAAGCCTGCAATCCTCGACGGTGATGGCATCTTTTTTCTTTGGGAGGAGAGTGATGGATGTCTGGGTTAGCCTACAAACATAAAAGCCATTGCGATGAACTTTTGACACCCTTTCTTTTTCCTATTTTTAAACTCAAATTGATAAAGCCACATGGCGAGTAGGAATATTTTTTAGTTATTTCGTTTGAGAACCAAACCTCTAATTGGTTTTTGCTAAAAAAAAAACTGCAAAAATAAAAACCCACAAATTCAAAAACTTTCACAGATTTGAAAAAGGTTCACAAAAATTTAAGTAGTTCACAAATTTCTTAAACAGTGACTGTTTTGAAAAAAGTGCACTATTTTTTAAGAAGTATGTGGATGTGAAAAAAGTTAATCGATATTGAAAAACTCACGAATTTGAAAGACTTCCCAATTTTCAAAAACAAAAGTTCACAAATTTCATAAAATTTAATTATTAAAAAATGAAAAAAAAACAAGTTTGCGAATCTATAAAAAGAAGTTCGCAATGATGAGAAATATTGTAAATTCCGAAAAGTTCTGGGATTTTAGAAAAGTTCACTGAGTTTAAAAAATGTACAAAAAATTGAGGAAAAAAGATCACGGCTTAAAAATGAGAAAATAAATAAATAAACCAGAATATAAAGAAAAATAAATGTAAAACCAAAAATAAAGGAAAAATAATTTGGAAACAAAAAATTAAAAATGAGAAAATCGTCAAAAACACATGCTAGGGAATACCATAAGAAAACCACCCAGAAAAACAAAGTACAAATCATTGGAGAAAAAACAATGGAAAAAAGTCTTGCATGTGCCGGTCCATTTTCAGACATAGTGCATAGTAGGGCGTGCGCCGGTTAGCACTTTGTACTATAACCGGTGCTTAAGGTGCAGAATAGGAACTGAGTTCCATTCAATGGTTCATCTGGCCAGTATGATACGTATGGCCACTGTATAGACCGGCCCATCATTGGCTGGCTCATTTGCTCGGAAAGAAGAAAAAAGGTGATCCAAGAAGAGATTCTCCCCTATTTCTGTTTATCATTTCACTGGCAACTTCCTGGCTAAAATGGAGACCATTTTGTCCAGCGGACGACCGATGGTGGGGCCTTGTTAACCCTTTCCTTCGTTGTCTAGTTGGATCCCCCTTCGACTCAAAATAATAGTTCGACCGCCCTGCATATAGGGAATCTGATCTTCGATGGTGATGTATCTTCACTGAGTGGTGGCTGCCATTTGTTGAGACCCTAATGGTTTGTGCGTGGGTTTTCCCATTCTAGCCTACTCGGGAATTTCGGATCCATCCATCTTAGAAGCCCTAGCATGCCTAGAAAGGTGTTTGACTGCTCTAGCAGTGGACTGCAAATCCAAAGGTGTTTGACTGCTTTCGGTTGATTGGAGGTTGTCAATGTAATTGACAATGGAACCCGTTCTAGCTACTACATCGTCCTGATGAAGATCAACCATCGTACGAGAAACTTCATTGAAGCTCGCTTCTACATGAAGGACAGCTGTCAAACACTCTTGCTCATGATCTAGCTCGAAATTGCATTAATGTTATTAATGGACGCCATCTCTAGCTCCAAACTCCCTTGTCATTGCTATTGTACCCAATGTGATTGAGCAATAAAGCGTTACACTATCCCTAAAAAGTTGACTGTATGTATAAAAAATTGACCGCTCGTTGTGTACAGTACATTACATGTATGTTTGTGTTAACTTGCTCGCGGGGAAAGCCGTTGTCCACTACGTATTCACTTCATCTAAAAATACACTCTTTTTGAAAACTTAAGAAAAACAATTAAAATACTATTCATTAATTCAGAATTTAATATGCATGCATTTAGAAACCTTTTTGGACAACTGCAAAAAAACATTGTTTTGTTTTAATATTTATGCATTTAAAAAATGAATTTTTCAAAAGTTCAATATTTTGAAGAAGAGGTTCCTAGTTTGAAGATTTCTAGTATGCTAAAAAGATGACACGAATTTAAAAGATATTCATTAATTCGGACAAATACCCAAGAATTCTTAATATGGTCATGAATTTTACAGAAATATTCTTGAAGTTTAAGAAAATATTCACAAATTAAAAATGGTTGTGTAATTTTTGATGAATTTAGAAAAATCATAAATTAAAAAATGTTTGCTAAGTATATGATCATGAAAATTTCAAAAGTATTCATGAAACTTGTAAAACTATTTAAATTTTGTAAAAATATTTCCCAATTTACAAAACAGTCCATAGTTTTACAAATGGGAACTGTTTTGTAAAACTATTAACATATGTAGTTTTGTAAATTGTTTGCTATTCATGAAATTGGGCTACATATGTTAATGTTAATTGGGAAACTTGTACATATGTTAATGTTAATTGGGCTACATATAACTTATTACATATGTAGTTTTTCATGAATTTATTTGATTATGAGAAATTGGGCTAAATATAATAAGTTATATGTAGTTTTAATATGAGCCCAATTTTTCATCAGCCAATTCCCGCAGCACCGAGCAGGGTATCATCTAGTTTAGAAAATGTTAATGAATTTGAATAATAGAAAGGTAAAAAAGAACCAAAAAAGAAACAAAAAATAAAAAGATAGAAAACTACTCCCTCCATCCCATAATATAACAGCATTTTCTTATATTATGAGACAGGGGGGAGTGGAAAAATTGTAAATAAATTTTTTGGCCAAAGAGGGGTGTGTATTTCATACCAAACGTGAAGTGTTCCCCCTAATGGTGTGGGGAATATGATTTTCCAATTTTCCGTAGGCACCATCGTAACCTTTTCCTTCTTTTATCAATCACAAGTTGGTATTTAAATGGGTCTTTTGGCCCAAATGATATGAATACCTAACAGGTTTCGGTTTGCAAAGAAATATACGAGTTTTTAGATCACTACTTTAATGATCTAATAGTGATCTAAACACTCGTATATTTCTTTAGAGAGGGAGTAAATAGATAAGACGATGAGACAGGAAAATAGGCGAAGACGCCAGGACGGACGACTCCGCGTGCACACCTGCCTTGATGTATACAAATCATGTGTATACAAACCACATAAATACAAAAATACAGGTGTGTGGTTGTACGTACCAAACATCAGCCATTCACAGAGCTTCGCATGAAGTCGTCACCAAAGCCACTGCGCAAACAAGCATAGCTGAGAGCCTGAGATGCTCATGTTTCTTGTGCTGCTAGTCGTCCGAAGATGATTAAGTTTTAGAGCTGCCGCGAGCTCGCATTTTTCTGGATTTATTTGAGCCTTTTCCAGTGATGTCGTTCCTTCAGTGAAATGATGTTTTCATCGACTACAAGGATCCTGTGATGACTTCATCAATCTCAAAATTGTTTGCCCAATCTCTAAGTGGTGTTCAAAGAGGTAAGCTGTGTGTCCATGTGTTTATAATAGCAAGTGTTCATACAAAGAAAGTACAATGGCAGAAACGACACGATCATTACATCCTAATGACGTGACCAAAACAACACCATGACTCTAAAATCGCCCAAGTAGGCGCCATCCACGTGAACCAAGCAACCAACCATGGCCCAAAGTTCTATAGGCTCACACCTTATAGCAACCCGAAAGTGATACATAGCCTGACTTAAAGACCCCTGTCCTTGTATCTCCCTGCCATGGTGGCATCTATACTGGCATGTTTGTCATGGGGGGGGGGGAGGGGGGGTAGGGGCAGGAGTTTGCACCGAGTTGGTGTTCAACATTTTGGCCGTATGCCACTTATCCCGTGTAGATTCCTAGTTCATCATACGGATAATATGGACATTTACTCTGTGGTTTTTTACTAAGGTTCCATGGCCCATTGGGCCCAGAGAGGTTCAGTCATATGGTATTTTAGTGATTTAACTTACTATTGTGTTCTCGCACACGTCACAAGTCCTCGTGATGGGAATGACTTAAGTGGGCAGCAAAAACAAACCATTAATAAACTAGAGACATGATGATTACCATCCTTACCATGTTTACAGTTTGATAAATTCATATTTTTCTATTTATTCAGTAAAAATTACAATACAACTTTTGCTTTCAACCAATACAACCACCTGGTCCACCATAGTTGAACGTATAACCCTTCTTAAATTCAAGAAATAAATCATTTGCATCATAACAATCTTTCCTATCAACTAACTTGACCATCCCGGTGTAACGGGGGTCAAAAGCTTGACCCTTTGAGTTGTATTTCTTAACATGATTGAAGTAGGCAGATTTCTTCTCATTATAATCGGGGAAGTGTCCACTACCCATCGGTGGACCATGTGCATTCTTTAAGTAATTCACGAATCCAGTCAATGCTTGTATACGTGGTGTTTCAGGGCAAAGCTCCTTTGGAAAATGTCCCAAGAATGACGGTGTTTCTAAATCATGACGGTACACCACCCAATCTCCAGAATTTGGATCCTGTAGTCAATGAGGGACCGATGAAATCGATGAAAGTTTCATGCACTAGAAGAGTATAAGCAAGTTTTAATTAGCAAAAAAATTGGGTGACATATAGTTTCCCAGAACCTAAAGTTCCATATTTTATAATATAATACCATAGCAATGAAATATTTCTTTTTTAATTTTAATTTTGCATTCTTAAATAGTTGCAAGCCACCCTATTTTTCCTATTCATGTTGCCACTGCCACATTAGCAAGTCATGTACAGTAGTTCTAAGTCTTTTTTTGCGCTACTTTCTCTGTATAGGTGCAACCATGCCACATTAGAAAGTCATGTGTGATAGGCAAAAGTTATATTTTTCATAGTATTTATTTTTCGAACTCTTGCATCCCTATCAAATCATCAAGTCATGCATGTCCCTCATAGTTTGCCATTTTTTGCATAAATGTTTGGGTTGTCACTAATGTTATATGTGTTGGACACTCGGAGAATACATATGTAATTCATGTTTCACATTTTTTTTTTGTTAGAAACAAGGCATTCTGTTAACTTTAATGAAAATGTTATATAACATCTATTTATGCATTTCGTTCGACAAGATTCCTGCAGCAACGTGCGAGAAATAGTAGAAAATGTATAAGCTTATATAGTGATCTTGTTGACTAGGAAGAATGTTGCACCTTGTTGAGGCTAAGCCTGATGTAGTGGTCTTGTATGCCGTAAATTGATGGAGGAGCAATGGCTTGTCCCGGCACTAGCTTAGCTCCACTCGCAGGAACAAATCCTCTGCATTGTAAGTTGTAGCACCCCTTTGATCTCGAGTCCTTCTATGTAATAAAAAAGGGAACATGCATTATTGTCAATGTAAAGAGACTAATACTTGGTCTGATAATGTCTCAAACTATTACAAAATACATCTAGACTATATACGGACAATAATAATGTATAAGTTGTTTGAATGACATTGATTACACTTACGGCCCAATATGTGAAGAAGCGAATATCTCTATTATGGTACAAAGAGGGCGAAATCTGCAAGGAAAACCATATCACAAAATAGTAGTTCATTCAAAAGAATTGGAGGTTACTAGGATAGGTGATATGTTTGTACGTGGAAGCCGGCTTGAATTAAGCTGTAGTGTCCTCCATCTTGACAATAGATCTGTATGGATGCTCCAGATTCTTGAGAGTTTTCAATATTTGGTGAAGCCCATATACTCATTTCAGCTCGAAGGCCATAGAATTTTCCTGGCATGGTGTGCCACATTGCATACTTGTGACAAAAATTATACCTTAAATTAGTGAATAAATAGAAAAACTATGGAGCACGACATAATAAACAAGTGAGGCTTTGCCTTCTTGGCCGTGATACGAGGTTCTCCTATGGTCCTACCGGACATATACAATTGGGATTATTTTTTCATGCTCCTTTGGAGACAATCTAGATTTTCGTTGGCCCTATGGCATGTATGTCATAATGGATCTAGATTTCCCAACGGGGTGTGGTGTCATTCCAATGCAATTAGACCTTTTGTGGTCATGCATGCATTGCTATGGTTTTGTCGATGGTGTTGCTCAGGTGCTTGGGTTGAACAAATCTTCTATCCTCCACATAGCAGGGGTAAGACCAAATTTGACTCTCTCTCTCTCTCTCTCTCTCTCTCTCTCTGTGTGTGTGTGTGTGTGTGTGTGTGTGATAGGTGTGAAGCATATTTCTAGTAGAGTGTTTGCATGTGAGGATAAGTCTCAAATAGAGTATGGCTTTGTTCCTTTCTTAATCTATTTGTCTTTGGTGTTGTGGTAGCAGTTCTTGTTTACAATGCTCATCACTTCGGTGCCCTATATGTAGGGCTTCAAGCCTAGTTCGTTTAGGTGTATGCCTTTTTAGGTTGTCAATTATGTACCACCTTGTCTCTCTGGCCACCGACCATAATTAACCTTGACAAACTATGATTTAGGTGGATCATTAATGAATGTGGATTTCTATTGTTTCATCTCTATGATTTAAAGTTGTGATGCTCATGTTGAAAACTACCTTTGAATTTGCCTTTTATATTTATCGCACGCCATCGTGGCATACATTGTGATTTTTATGATGGTCAATGGTCACAACAAACATCTAAAATCTAACACATGAAAAAGTAGATAAAGATATGTCCATAGAGGGGAAAAGAAAGAGTGAGAAAGTGTACATGAGAAATAATATTGCTCCCCTCATCCGTGAAATCAGCTCTCCACGGAAACTGAAAGCGTTTAGGACTTAAAAGAGTGGTGTTCTGCATTGGAAATGTTACTGCATGGTTAGTCAGCATATATAATTGACATACAAAGTCTCCGAAAGATATAAGTATTAGTTTCTACTTGTGGTGTCCTAAATTTTTAGTTGGGAACATACGTAATGTAGAGTCGTTACTAATGATTGCAACCAATAGTAATTGTCAAGATTAACTACTCAGGTAGATGCAAGAATTGGATAAATGCATAAACCACTCCACAAAGAATTGCATGTGTAAAAATGTAAAGTACGATGTTTCTTACCTTCTCATTCTTCTGTAGATTTCCATCCATGTCTATTGATTCAACCAAGGTGGGGTAACAAGGTCTAAACAAAAAACACAGTAAGACCAATACGGGAACATAATCACCACCCATTCGTATATAGGAATTGTGTTCCTTCCGATGAAGCATGTAACTATGTGTTTCCTTATGAACTTGTATATCGTTTGGAGAGCACAACTTATATAGAGTTGAGCCCCGTTCTTATTTTGGAAAGCTTTAAATGGCATCGTATTAATGATTCACTCAACATTTAACGAGTAGTCATCCAGTGCACCATTCTTTCGGAATATGGATATAAATCAAGTATTCAATCAATGTTCATTTACTATGGACTTGTTTTACATCCAATTAATGATTGCTTGGTACCTATCTTTTCATGTGGATATACATCCATGTATACATCAATATTTATCAATAATGGACTGGAGTTACATCCAAAGAATGGACGCATGACTATCTATATTTTTCATATGGAAATACAAGCTATTTAGTCTTCCTGTACCGTTCAACCACGGGGCATCCCCAAACGGATTCCTTTCTCCATTACCAATAGTGTTGGTGGTGAGGGAATAGAAAAGATCCATACAATATTCATCACAAGGATTGCCTGAACCAACCCAAATGTTCGAGAGGTCATGCCATCTATACCAATGTCATCTCAAGCGGAGAGCTCCACCAGATGTGCCACGGTGCATCACTTCAAGACCCCGGTTGGACGGCAAACGGTTTCCCAATTTACCATGCACTTATCGGTCCCCGATTAAATGAAGGTGCACTCAGTCTTGGTCATGCTCTTGAGGATGGGTATAGAGGGGGGGGGGACTGTTAGAATACCGTTTAAACCTTCTGTAATCTAAACTTCCCTCTATCTCTTCTTCTCGTTTCCTATCCTGATTCCTCATGTATCGATGAGTCCTAGCGATCATCGTAGACTTGTAAGCCACGACAGGGGCTGTTGTTGTCTTCCATAAATAAACGCACGCGGCTCCCATCGGGAGTAGGAATGCTTCCACCAAATCTTACATGGTATACAGAGCCAGGCTCTTCCACAACATCTAGCAATACGGAAAATAGAATCTCTCGCTATCGATCGTACCATGGCGTCCTCCTCGAGCGCTACCAGCCTCAATCTCGGTGCTCCACCAACCGAGAGGCTGACAAGGGGGAACTACCTCCTTTGGAAGGCGCAAGTCTTGCCAGCCCTGCCAGGTGCGCAGGTGACCGGCCTGTTAGACGGCAGCGACGCCGCACCACCAAAAACTACGCAGATCGAGCAAGCTGACAAGACCACGGTGATAGGGCAAAATCCCTTGTATGGGCCGTGGCTTTCGAAGGACCAGTAGGTTCTGAGCTACCTGCTGAATTCACTCTCGCAAGAAATTCTTGCACAGGTCATCGGTAAGGAGAATACCTTCGACCTCTAGACTGCTCTCACGACATTATTCGCCTCGCAATCTCAGTCTAGGCTAACCAATCTGCGAATCGCTATCTCCAACACCAAGAAGGGCAGCATGTCAAGCAATGCTTTCATCGCCAAGATGAAGAGCCTCGGCGATGAGCTTGCCGCGGCTAGGCGCCCTGTGAGTGATCCAGAGATGGTCGACTACATCCTTGCTGGTCTTGATCGGGATTATGATCCCGTCGTCACAGCAGTCGGCGCCATCAAGAACTCCATCACCGTTGACGAACTCTTCTCGCAAATCTCTGCCTTTGATCAAAGGATGGAGATGCTGGGTGATGGACCAGCCGGGTTTCATTCATCAGCAAATGCCATCTACAGAGGGCGAGGGCAGTCCCGTGGCAGAGGAGGCCGTGGGTGAAGTAACAGAGGGGGATGCGGTCATGGGAACCGCCCTTATCCCTCTCCTACTCGTGGCGGAGGTCATCAGCAGCGTCCTAGGCCGCAACCACAACAACATCAGCAGCAAGAAGGAGACTACCCAGAGTGCCAGATCTGTTACAAGTTTCATCCCGGCGGGGCAAGAGCCTGCTGGTGGCGCTATGAGGAAGACCAAGAAGAGAAGAAGAAGGCGGCAAATCTCATCACCAACTCCTATGGGATAGACACAAATTGGTATGCACATCCAGAAGCCACCGAACACATCACATGGGAGCTCGACAAGTTAACCATGCGAGAAAGGTACCATGGTGGTGATCAAATACACACGGAAAGTGGAACAGGTATGGATATTACTCATGTTGGTAACTCAATTGTTAAAACTCCCGTAAAAGATCTACATCTAAATAAAGTTCTTCATGTTCCCCAAGCATCAAAGAATCTTGTCTTTGTTCATCGCTTTGCTCTTGACAATAATGTTCTCATAATTTTTTATCCTCATTCCTTTGTGATCAAGGATTTGGCAACGAGGAGAGTCATTCTTAGAGGAAAGTGTGAGGGAGGCTTGTATCCGCTCATATCATCATCACCTTCATCATGGTCGAATAAGCAAGCATGGAGTGTCACCAAACCTTCCTCGGCAAAGTGGCACAGTCATTTGGGTCATCCTTCTTCAGTCATTATTCAACATGTCCTTAGTAGAAATAAACTTCCGTTTGAGTCTAGTGTAGAGTCAATTTGTGATGCTTGTCAACAAGTTAAAAGTCATCAATTACCATATCCCATCTCTACAAGTGTATCCACTGCTCCATTACAACTTATTTTTTCAAATGTGTGGGGGCCAGCCCCTACTTTAGTTGGTAGATTTTCTTATTACGTTAGTTTCATTGATGACTATAGCAAGTTCACTTGGATTTATTGTTGGGGAACGTAGTAATTTCAAAAATTTTCCTACGCACACGCAAGATCATGGTGATGTATAGCAACGAGAGGGGAGAGTGTTGTCTACATACCCTTGTAGACCCGAAGCGGAAGCGATCACAACGTAGAGGAAGTAGTCGTACGTTCTCCTCGCGATCCGACCGATCCGGCGCCGTTACTCGACGCCCCGAGTTCTTGACACACGTACAGCTCGATGGCGTCCCTCGTACTCGATCCAGCCGAGTGTCGAGGAGAGTTCCACAAGACGACGGCGTGGTGACGATCTTGATGTTTCACCGCGCAGGCTTCGCCTAAGCTTCACGACAGTATAACCGAGGTGGAATATGGTGGAGGGGGCACGCGCACACTAAGGAACGATCTCACGATCAACTTGTGTGTTCCAGGTGCCCCCTGCCCCGTATATAAAGGAGCCAGGGGGGGGCGGCGGCCAAAGGAGGGCGCGCCAGGAGTCCTACTCCCTCCGGGAGTAGGATTCCCCAATCCTAGTCCAACTAGGATTCCGGAGGGGGAAGAGAGAGGGGGGCGGCCCTTCTCCTAGTCCTAATAGGACTAGGGAAGGGGGCGCGCAGCCCTCTTGGGCTGCCCTTCTCCTTTCCACCAAGGCCCATAGTGGCCCATTTACCTCCCGGGGTTCCGTAACCTCCGGTACTCAGAAATTCCGTTTTACCGGAACCATTCGAACTCCAAACATAGGCTTCCAATATATCAATCTTTATGTCTCGACCATTCCGAGACTCCTCGTCATGTCCGTGATCACATCCGGGACTCGAACTCCTTCGGTACATCAAAATACATAAACTCATAATAACATCCATCGAAACCTTAAGCGTGCGGACCCTACGGTTCGAGAACAATGTAGACATGACCTAGAACCATTCACGGTCAATAACCAACAGCGGACCTGGATGCCCATATTGGTTCCTACATATTCTACGAAGATCTTTGTCGGTCGGACCGCATAACAACATCGTTGTTCCCTTTGTCATCGGTATGTTACTTGCCCGAGATTCGATCGTCGGTATCCAATACCTAGTTCAATCTCGTTACGCAAGTCTCTTTACTCGTTCCGTAATACATCATCTCACAACTAACTTATTAGTTGTAGTGCTTGCAAGGCTTCATGATGTGCATTACCGAGAGGGCCAGAGATACCTCTCCGACTATCGGAGTGACAAAACCTAATCTCGAAATCGCCAACCCAACATCTGCCTTTGGAGACACCTGTAGTACTCCTTTATAATCACCCGATTCGTTGTGACGTTTGGTAGCACCAAAGTGTTCCTCCGTAAACGGAGTTGCATAATCTCATAGTTACAGGAACATGTATAAGTCATGGATAAAAGCAGTAGCAACATACTAAGCGATCGTGTGCTAAGCTAGGGGAATGGGTCATGTCAATCAGATCATTCAACTAATGATGTGACCTTGTTAATCAAATAACAACACCTTGTTCATGGTTAGGAAACATAACCATCTTTGATTAACAAGCTAGTCAAGTAGAGGCATACTAGTGACACTGTTTGTCTATATATTCACACATGTATTATGTTTCCGGTTAATACAATTCTAGCATGAATAATAAACATTTATCATGATGTGAGGAAATATATAATAACTTTATTATTGCCTCTAGGGCATATTTCCTTCAGTCTCCCACTTGCACTAGAGTCAATAATCTAGATCACATCACCATGTGATTAACATTGATAGTTCACATCATCATGTGATTAACACCCATAGTTCACATCGCCATGTGACCAACACCCAAAGGGTTTTACTAGATTCAGTAATCTAGTTCACATCGCTATGTGATTAATACCCAAAGAGTACTAAGGTGTGATCATGTTTTGCTTGTGAGAGAGTCTTAGTCAACGGGTCTTTCACATTCAGATCCGTTATGTATTTTGCAATTTTTCTATGTCTACAATGCTCGCAAGCTACTCTAGCTAATTGCTCCCACTTTCAATATGTATCTAGATCGAGACTTAGAGTCATCCGATCGGTGTCAAAACTTGCATCGGCGTAACCCTTTACGACGAACCTTTTCACTTCCATAATCGAGAAACATATCCTTATTCCACTAAGGATAATTTTGACCGCTGTCCATGATCTACTCCTAGATCACTATTGCACTCCTTGCCAAACTCGGTCAGGGGTATACAATAGATCTGGTACACAGCATGGCATACTTTATAGAACCTATGGCCAAGGCATAGGGAATGACTTTCATTCTCTTTCTATCTTCTGCCGTGGTCGGGTTTTGAGTCTTACTCAATTTCACACCTTGTAACACAGGCAAGAACTCTTTCTTTGACTGTTCCATTTTGAACTACTTCAAAATCTTGTCAAGGTATGTACTTCATTGAAAAAACTTATCAAGCGTCTTGATCTATCTCTATAGATCTTGATGCTCAATATGTAAGCTGCTTCACCGAGGTCCTTTTTGAAAAACTTCCTTTCAAACACTCCTTTATGCTTTGCAGAATAATTATACATTATTTCCGATCTACAATATGTCATTCACATATACTTATCAGAAATGCTGTAGTGCTCCCACTCACTTTTCAGTAAATACAGGCTTCACCGTAAGTCTCAGATAAAACTATATGCTTTGATCAACTCATCAAAGCGTATATTCCAACTCGAGATGCTTGCACCAGTCCATAGATGGATCGCTGGAGCTTGCACACTTTGTTAGCTCCTTTGGATCGATAAAACCTTCGGTTGCATCATATACAACTCTTCCTCCTAAAACCCATTCAGAATGCAGTTTTACATCCATTTGCCAAATTTCATAAATTGTGGCAATTGCTAACATGATTCGGACAGACTTTAAGCATCGCTACAGTTGAGAAAAACTCATTGTAGTCAACACCTTGCACTTGTCAAAAACCTTTTTGCGACAAGTCGAGCTTTGTAGACAGTAACATTACCGTCAGCGTCAGTCTTCTTCTTGAAGATCCACTTGTTTTCTATTGCTTGCCTACCCTCGGGCAAGTCAACCAAAGTCCATACTTTGTTTTCATACATGGATCCCATCTCAGATTTCATGGCCTCAAGCCATTTTGCGGAATCTGGGCTCACCATCGCTTCTTCATAGTTCGTAGGTTCATCATGATCTAGTAGCATGATTTCCAGAACAGGATTACCGTACCACTCTGGTGCGGATCTTACTCTGGTTGATCTACGAGGTTCTGCAGTAACTTGATCTGAAGTTTCATGATCAACATCATTAACTTCCTCACTACTTGGTGTAGGTGTCTCAGAAACCGGTTTCGCGATTTAACTACTTTCAAGTAAGGGAGAAGGTACTATTACCTCATCAAGTTCCACTTTCCTCCCACTCACTTCTTTCGAGAGAAACTCCTTCTCTAGAAAGGATCCATTTTCAGCAACGAAAATCTTGCTTTAGGATCTGTGATAGAAGGTGTACCCAACAATTTCCTTTGGGTATTCTATGAAGACGCACTTCTCCGATTTGGGTTCGAGCTTATCAGGATGAAACTTTTTCACATGAGCATCGCAGCCCCAAACTTTAAGAAACGACAACTTTGGTTTCTTGCTAAACCACAGTTCATATAGTGTCGTCTCAACGGATTTAGATGGTGCCCTATTTAACGTGAATGCAGCTGTCTCTAATGCATGATCCCAAAACGATATTGGTAAATCGGTAAGAAACATCATAGATTGTACTATATCCAATAAAGTACGGTTATGACGTTCGGACACACCATTATGATGTGGTGTTCCTAGGTGGCATGAATTTGTGAAACTATTCCACATTGTTTTAATTGAAGACCAAACTCGTAACTCAAATATTCATCTCCACGATCAGATCGCAGAAACTTTATTTTCTTGTCACGATGATTTTCCACTTCACTCTGAAATTCTTTGAACATTTCAACTATTTCAGACTTATGTTTCATCAAGTAGATATACCCATATCTGCTCAAATCATCTTGTGAAGGTCGAAAAATAACGATACTTGCCACGAGCATCAACACTCATTGGATTGCATACATCGGTATGTATTATTTCCAATAAGTCAAGAGCTTGTTCCATTGTTCCGAGAACGGAGTTTTAGTCATCTTGCCCCGAGGCACGGTTCGCAGTGCCAAGTGATTCATAATCAAGTGACTCCAAAAGTCCATCAAGATGGAGTTTCTTCATCGCTTTACACGATATGACCTAAACGGCAAGTGCCACAAATAAGTTGCACTATCATTATTAACTTTGCATCTTTTGGTTTCAATATTATGAATATGTGTATCACTACGATCGAGATCCAATGAACCATTTTCATTGGGCGTAACCATATAAGGTTTTATTCATGTAAGCAGAACAACAGTTTATTCTCTTACTTAAATGAATAACCGTTTTGCAATAAACACGATCAAATCATATTCATGCTCAACGCAAACACTAAATAACATTTATTTAGGTTCAACACTAATCCGGAAGTATAGGGAGTGTGCGATGATGATCATATCAATCTTGAAAACTATTTTCAACACACATCATCACTTCACCCTTAACTAGTTTCGCTTATTCGCAACTCCGTTTGAGTTACTACTCTTAGCAACCGAACCAGTACCAAATACCGAGGGTTGCTATAAACACTAGCAAAGCACACATCAAACACCAGTATATCAAATATACCCTTTTTTTACTTTGCCATCCTTCTTATCCACCAAATATTTAGGGCAGTTCCGCTTCAAAGGACCATTTCCTTTGCGTGTAAGTACTCGGTTTCAGGCTTTGGTTCAGCTTTGGGCTTCTTCGTGGGAGTGACAACTTGCTTGTCAATCTACTTGAAGTTCCTTTCTTTCCTTTGCCCTTTTCTTGAAACTAGTGATCTTGTCAACCATCAACACTTGATGCTCTTTCTTGATTTCTACCTTCGTCGATTTCAACATCATGAAGAGCTCGGGAATCATTTTCGTCATCCCTTGCATACTATAGTTCATCACGAAGTTCTACTAACTTGGTGATGGTGACTAGAGAATTCATCAATCACTATCTTATCTGGAAGATTAACTCCCACTTGATTCAAGCGATTGAAGTACCCGCACAATCTGAGTACATGCTCACTAGTTGAGCGATTCTCCTCCATCTTTTAGCTATAGAACTTGTTGGAGACTTTCATATCTCTCAACTCGGTATTTGCTTGAAATATTAACTTCAATTCTGGAACATCTCATATGGTCCATGATGTTCAAAACATCTTTGAAGTCCCGATTCTAAGCCATAAAGCATGGTGCACAAAACTATCAAGTAGTCATCATCTTGAGCTAGCCAAACGTTCATAACGTGCGCATCTGCTCTGCAATAGGTCTGCTACTTAGCGGTGCATTAAGGACATAATTCTTACAGGCAGCAATGAGGATAAACCTCGGATCACGGATCAAATCCGCATCATTGCTACTAACATTTTTCAACACAATTTTCTCTAGGAACATATCAAAATAAACATTGAAAACAACAACGCAAGCTATTGATCTTACAACATAATTTGCAAAATACTACCAGGACTAAGTTCATGATAAATTTAAGTTCAATTAATCATATTACTTAAGAACTCCCACTTAGACAGACATCTCTCTAGTCATCTAAGTGATCACGTGATCCAAATCAACTAAACCATAACCGATCATCACGTGAGATGGAGTAGTTTTCAATGGTGAACATCTTATGTTGATCATATCTACTATATGATTCACGCTCGACCTTTCGGTCTCCGTGTTCCGAGGCCATATCTGCATATGCTAGGCTCGTCAAGTATAACCCGAGTATTCTGCGTGTGCAAAACTGGCTTGCACCCGTTGTAGATGGACGAGAGCTTATCACACCCGATCATCACGTGGTGTCCAGGCACGACGAACTTTGGCAACGGTGCATACTCGGGAGAACACTTCTTGATAATTTAGTGAGAGATCATCTTATAATGCTACCGTCAATCAAAACAAGATAAGATGCACAATAGGATAAACATCACATGCAAATCAATATAAGTGATATGATATGGTCATCATCATCTTGTGCTTCATGATCTCCATCTTGCAGCACCACCATGATCACCATCGTCACCGGTAGCGACACCTTGATCTCCATCGTAGCATCGTTGTCGTCTTGCCAAACTTATGCTTCTCGACTATCGCTACCGCTTAGTGATAAAGTAAAGCATTACGAAGCGATTGCATTGCATACAATAAAGCGACAACCATATGGCTCCAGCCGATTGCCGATAACCGGTTACAAAACATGATCATCTCATACAATAAAATATAGCATCACGTCTTGACAATATCACATCACAACATGCCCTGCAAAAACAAGTTAGACGTCCTCTTCTTTGTTGTTGCAAATTTTACGTGGCTGCTACGGGCTTAAGCAAGAACCAGTCTCACCTACGCATCATAACCACAACGATACTTCGTCAAATAGACTCCGTTTTAACCTTCTCAAGGACCGGGCGTAGCCACACTCGGTTCAACTAAAGTGAGAGAGACAGGCACCCACCAGTCACCTTTAAGCAATGAGTGCTCACAGCGGTGAAACCAGTCTCGCGTAAGCGTACGCGTAATGTCGGTCTGGGCCGCTTCATCTCACAATACCGCTGAACCAAAGTATGACATGCTGGTAGGTAGTATGACTTGTATCGTCCACAACTCACTTGTGTTCTACTCGTGCAAAACATCAAACCATAAAAACCTAGGCTCGGATGCCACTGTTGGGGAACGTAGTAATTTCAAAAATTTTCCTACGCACACGCAAGATCATGGTGATGTATAGCAACGAGAGGGGAGAGTGTTGTCTACATACCCTTGTAGACCCGGCGAAGCGATCTGGCGTAGAGGAAGTAGTCGTACGTTCTCCTCGCGATCCGACCGATCCGGCGCCGTTACTCCGACGCCCGAGTTCTTGACACACGTACAGCTCGATGGCGTCCCTCGTACTCGATCCAGCCGAGTGTCGAGGAGAGTTCCACAAGACGACGGCGTGGTGACGATCTTGATGTTTCACGGCGCAGGGCTTCGCCTAAGCTTCATGACAGTATAACCGAGGTGGAATATGGTGGAGGGGGCACCGCACACGGCTAAGGAACGATCTCACGATCAACTTGTGTGTTCCAGGTGCCCCCTGCCCCAGATATAAAGGAGCCAGGGGAGGGGCGGCGGCCAAAGGAGGCGCGCCAGGAGTCCTACTCCCTCCGGGAGTAGGATTCCCCAATCCTAGTCCAACTAGGATTCCTGAGGGGAAGAGAGAGAGGGGCGGCCCTTCTCCTAGTCCTAATAGGACTAGGGAAGGGGAGGCGCGCAGCCCTCTTGGGCTGCCCTTCTCCTTTCCACCAAGGCCCATAGTGGCCCATTTACCTCCCGGGGTTCCGTAACCTCCGGTACTCCGGTAAATTCCGTTTTACCGGAACCATTCGAACTCCAAACATAGGCTTCCAATATATCAATCTTTATGTCTCGACCATTCCGAGACTCCTCGTCATGTCCGTGATCACATCCGGGACTCGAACTCCTTGGTACATCAAAATACATAAACTCATAATAACTGTCATCGAAACCTTAAGCGTGCGGACCCTACGGTTCGAGAACAATGTAGACATGACCTAGAACCATTCACGGTCAATAACCAACAGCGGGACCTGGATGCCCATATTGGTTCCTACATATTCTACGAAGATCTTTGTCGGTCGACCGCATAACAACATACGTTGTTCCCTTTGTCATCGGTATGTTACTTGCCCGAGATTCGATCGTCGGTATCCAATACCTAGTTCAATCTCGTTACCGGCAAGTCTCTTTACTCGTTCCGTAATACATCATCTCACAACTAACTTATTAGTTGTAGTGCTTGCAAGGCTTCAGTGATGTGCATTACCGAGAGGGCCCAGAGATACCTCTCCGACTATCGGAGTGACAAAACCTAATCTCGAAATACGCCAACCCAACATCTGCCTTTGGAGACACCTGTAGTACTCCTTTATAATCACCCAGTTACGTTGTGACGTTTGGTAGCACCAAAGTGTTCCTCCGTAAACGGAGTTGCATAATCTCATAGTTACGAGGAACATGTATAAGTCATGGATAAAAGCAGTAGCAACATACTAAACGATCGTGTGCTAAGCTAAGGGAATGGGTCATGTCAATCAGATCATTCAACTAATGATGTGACCTTGTTAATCAAATAACAACACCTTGTTCATGGTTAGGAAACATAACCATCTTTGATTAACAAGCTAGTCAAGTAGAGGCATACTAGTGACACTCTGTTTGTCTATATATTCACACATGTATTATGTTTCCGGTTAATACAATTCTAGCATGAATAATAAACATTTATCATGATGTGAGGAAATATATAATAACTTTATTATTGCCTCTAGGGCATATTTCCTTCATTTATTTGCTAAAGAAGCAGTCTGATGTGTTCCAAGTATTTCTCAATTTCCAAAATCTTGTTGAACGTCAATTAAACTCAAAAATACTTGCTATGCAAACCGACTGGGGTGGTGAGTATGAGAAGCTAAATTCTTTTTTCCAAAAGATTGGAATTTCACATCATGTGTCTTGCCCCCACGCTCATCAGCAAAACGGTTCCGCTGAGCGAAAACATCATCATGTTGTTGAAGTAGGACTGGCATTGCTAACAAATGCTTCCATGCCACTTAAGTTTTGGGATGAGGCTTTTCTCACAGCCACATACCTCATAAATATTCGTCCTAGCAAAGTCACAAACTTTGAAAATCCCATCACACGTCTTTTTGGTGTTAAACCTGATTACAAGTCTCTCAGAGTCTTTGGATGTGCATGTTGGCCGAATCTAAGGCCATACAACACACGCAAGCTTGCGTTTCGTTCAAAAAGATGTGTCTTTCTAGGCTATAGTCCTATGCATAAAGGGGTCAAGTGCCTTGATGTGCCCACGGGCAGAATCTATATATCTCGAGATGTTGTCTTTGACGAGTCGGTATTTCTGTTCGAATCTTTACATCCAAATGACGGAGCCCTTCTTCGTCAGGAAATTCTTCTTCTTCCATCCACACTTCGAGATTTTGATCACGGGGGAAACAATTGTGCTAACCAATACGATAATATTCCTGCTGGAACCGGTTCTTCTATTGTACGTGTGCAGGTCCCTGAAGAAAACGGCGCACAAAATGATCAACATGATCAAAATCTGGCTCAAGATGATGTTATATTTCATGTGGAAGAACAAGACAAAGCTGGCGCGGCGTACGAAGAGGATATGGCAGCACCTGAAACTCCTGTACGTCGGTCTCCTTTGGATCGCGCGTGCAGACCGCCCTTGGATCACGGGTTGGCCAGTCAGGAGGGCCAGGCTGCAGCGAGCCATCCCACGCCCGACACGTCATCACAAGGGGATTCTCCCTCGCGGCGTGAGCGCACTCAGCGCATGCAGCCAACAGGCATGGCGCGCGGGTCGCACATGCAACCGACAGCGTCGCCAGGCGTTCAGCGCATGCAGCCAACAGGCATGGCGCGCGGGTCGCACATGCGACCGACAGCGTCGCCAGGCGCTCAGCGCATGCATCCAACAGGCATGGCGCGCGGGTCGCCAGGCGCGGGATCTTCTGCGGCGGATGGATCGATGACTTCAGACGTGGTGGCCACATCGATGGCTACTGGATCTTCTGCGACAAGTTTTGAAACTTCTCTAGGATCTTCTGCGACAACCAGATCAGTTCACCCTCCAGAACAACAACATGTCCAAACTCAACCTGCCGCATCAAGAGTTATGACTCGGTTGCAGAAAGGTATAAGAAACCCTAAGGTGCGGAAAGATGGTACTATACCGTATGGCATGTTGTGTGTTTCAGGTGAACCAACAAGATTGGACGATGCATTAAGAGATCAAAGGTGGAAAAATGCCATGGATGAAGAGTACAGTGCACTCATGAGGAACATGACTTGGCACTTGGTACCGAATCAGAAAGGAAAGAATATCATTGACTGCAAGTGGGTGTACAGAATCAAAAGAAAGGCAGATGGCTCCATTGACAGGTATAAGGCACGTCTTGTTGCTAAAGGCTTTAAACAACGTTATGGCATTGATTATGAGGATACCTTCAGAACACCATGCAAAAACGTATTCTACACATCTAATTGTCTTAAGCTCCATCCCCAAGATCACGGGCCGGCCAGTCAGGAGGGCCAGGCTGCAGCGAGCCATGCTCCTACCTCAGTTCATTAGACAGCTGTTAAGAGAATCATACGGTATGTTAAGCACACTGTAGGATTGGGACTGCAAGTCAGACGGTCAAATTCTATACTTGTTAGTGCTTTCTCTGATGTAGATTGGACAGGCTGCAGTGATGATAGAAAATCAACAGGAGGTTTTGCTGTTTTCTTTGGTTCTAATCTTATTTCATGGAGTGCCAGGAAACAAGCAACTGTGTCAAGGTCAAGTACTAAAGCTGAATACAAGTCATTGGCAAATGCTACTGCTGAAATTATTTGGCTTGAATCTTTGCTTGAGGAATTGGGAGTGAAGCAACGCCGTATCTCATGTCTATGGTGTGACAATTTGGGTGCTACTTATTTGAGTGCTAATCCAGTCTTCCATGCCAGAACTAAGCATATTGAGATAGACTTTCACTTTGTACGAGAAAGGGTTGCTGAGAAGAAGTTGGAAATACGTTTTATTCCATCCAAGGATCAAGTGGCAGATGGGTTTACTAAAGCTTTTCCAGCAAAACCGTTTGAGGAGTTCAAGAAAAATTTAATTATAGAGTAGTTTAGATTAAGGGAGGCTGTTAGAATACCGTTTAAACCTTCTATAATCTAAACTTCCCTCTATCTCTTCTTCTCGTTTCCTATCCTGATTCCTCATGTATTGATGAGTCCTAGCGATCATCGTAGACTTGTAAGCCACGACAGGGGTTGTTCCTGTCTTCCATAAATAAACGCACGCGGCTCCCATCGGGAGTAGGAACGCTTCCACCAAATCTTACAGGGACTAGAGGTGTTAGGTGGTGGATGGCTTGCGAGGTGATGATCGACTTATCAAGTGCACCGTGGCCCACCGAGGTGATATGCATGCCCTCCCAAGGCACATCTTATTTGCAATTTTGTCCTCAAGGTATTGAAAAATCTGTTGGGGAACGTTGCAGAAAATTAAAATTTTTCCTACGGCTTCACCAAGATCCATCTATGAGTTCATCTAAGCAACGAGTAACGGGAGAGAGTTTGCATCTACATACCACTTGTAGATCGCGTGCGGAAGCTTGCAAGGTGATGATGGAGTCGTACTCGAACGTGATTCAGATCACCGATGCCAAGTGCTGAACGGACAGCACCTCCGCGTTCAACACACGTACGGGACGAGCGACGTCTCCTCCTTCTTGATCCAGCAAGGGGGAAGGAGAGGTTGAGGAAGACAGCTCCACCGGCAGCACGACGACGTGGTGATGGTGGAGAAGCAGTACTCCGACAGGGCTTCGCCGAGCTCTTACGGAGGAGGAGATGTGTTGGGGAGGGGAGGGGCTGCGCCTTGGGAGTTGGTACAGCAGCCCCCCTCCCTCCCCCCCTTTATATAGGCCCCCAGGGAGGCCGCCCCGGAGATCCAATCTCCGGGGGCGGCAAGGGGGTGGAGTGCCCCCAAGCCGGGTGGGCGCGCCCACCCCTAGGGTTTCAACCCTAGGCGCAGGGTGGGCCTAGGGGCGCACCAGCCCCTTGTGGGCTGGTTCCTTCCCCTTCAGCCCATGGGGCCCTCCGGATAGGTGGCCCCACCGGTGGACCTCGACCCTTCCGGTGGTCCCAGCTTTTACCGAAACCCCAAACTTTCCCGATGGCGAAACACCACTTCCTATATATTATTCTTTACCTCCGGACCCTTCCGAACTCCTCGTGACGTCCGGGATCTCATCCGGACTCAACAACATTCGGTATTCACATACTAGTCTTCCTACTAACCCTAGCGTCACCGAACCTTAAGTGTGTAGACCCTACGGGTTCGGGAGACACGCAGACATGACCGAGACGACTCTCGGGAAATAACCAACAGCGGGATCTGGATACCCATGTTGGCTCCCACATGCTCCTCGATGATTTCATCGGTTGAACCACGATGTCGAGGATTCTATCAAACCCTGTATGCACTTCCCTTTGTCAATCGGTACGTTACTTGCCCGAGACTTGATCGTCGGTATCCCAATACCTTGTTCAGTCTCGTTACCGGCAAGTCACTTTACTCGTACCGTAATGCATGATCCCGTGACCAACACCTTGGTCACATTGAGCTCATTATGATGATGCATTACCGAGTGGGCCCAGAGATACCTCTCCGTCATACGGAGTGACAAATCCCAGTCTCGATCCGTGTCAACCCAACAGATACTTTCGGAGATACCTGTAATGCACCTTTATAGTCACCCGATTCGTTGTGACGCTTTGATACACCCAAGGCACTCCTACGGTAACCGGAGTTACACGATCTCATGGTCGAAGGAAGAGATACTTGACATTGGCAAAGCTTCTAGCAAACGAACTATACGATCTTTTATGCTATGCTTATGATTGGGTCTTGTCCATCACATCATTCTCGCAATGATGTGATCCCGTTATCAACGACATCTAATGTCCATAGTCAGGAAACCATGACCATCTGTTGATCACAACGAGCTAGTCAACTAGAGGCTCACTAGGGACATATTGTGTCTAAGTGTTCACACGTGTATTACGATTTCCGGATAATACAGTTATAGCATGAACAAAAGACAATTATCATGAACATTGAAATATAATAATACTTTTATTATTGCCTCTAGGGCATATTTCCAACAGTCTCCCACTTGCACTAGAGTCACTAATCTAGTTACATTGTGATGAATCGAACACCCATAGAGTTCTGGTGTTGATCATGTTTTGCACGCGAGAGAGGTTTAGTCAACGGATCTGCGACATTCAGATCCGTGTGCACTTTGCAAATCTCTATGTCTCCATCTTGAACATTTTCACGGATGGAGTTGAAACGACGCTTGATGTGCCTGGTCTTCTTGTGAAACCTGGGCTCCTTGGCAAGGGCAATAGCTCCAGTGTTGTCACAAAAGAGTTTGATCGGCCCCGACGCATTGGGTATGACTCCTAGGTCGGTGATGAACTCCTTCACCCAAATTGCTTCATGCGCTGCCTCCGAGGCTGCCATGTACTCCGCTTCACACGTAGATCCCGCCACGACGCTTCGCTTGCAAATGCTGCACCAGCCATCGCTCCACCATACAACATATACACGTATCCGGTTTGTGACTTAGAGTCATCCATATCGAGTCGAAGCTAAGCGCCGACGTAACCCTTCTGACGAGCTCTTCGTCTCCTCCATAAACGAAAACATGTCCTTTGTCCTTTTCGGTACTTCAGATATTCTTGACCGTTGTCCAGTGTTCCTTGCGGGATTACTTTGGTATCTTGCAACCAAACTTACGGCCAGGTTTACATCGGTCCAGTACACAGCATGGCATACATAATAGATCCTATGGCTGAAGCATAGGGATGACACTCATCTCTTCTTTATCTTTTGCCGTGGTCGGTGATCGAGCCGAGCTCAATTTCACACCTTGTAACATAGGCAAGAACCCTTTCTTGGACTGATCCATTTTGAACCTCTTCAAAATCTTATCAAGGTATGTGCTTTGTGAAAGACCTATGAGGCGCCTCGATCTATCCCTATAGATCTTGATGCCCAATATATAAGCAGCTTCTCCAAGGTCCTTCATTGAAAAACACTTGTTCAAGTAGGCCTTAATGCTGTCCAAGTTTTGTATCATTTCCCATCAAGAGTATGTCATCTACATATAATAGGAGAAATGCTACTGAGCTCCCACTCACTTTCTTGTAAACGCAGGCTTCTCCATAAGTCTCATAAACCCAAACGCTTTGATCATTTCATCAAAGCGAATGTTCCAACTCGAGATGCTTGCACCAGCCCATAAATGGATCGCTGGAGCTTGCATACTTTGCTAGCATTCGAGGATCGACAAAACCTTCCGCTGCATCATATACAGCTCTTCCTTAAGATGTCCGTTAAGGAATGCCGTTTTGACGTCCATCGCCATATCTCATAATCATAGTATGCGGCAATTGCTAACATGATTCGGACGGACTTAAGCTTCGCTACGGAGAGAATGTCTCGTCAGTAGTCAATCCCTTGAACTTGTCGATAACCCTTAGCGACAAGTCGAGCTTTATAGATGGTAACATTACCATCCGCGTCCGCTTTTCTTCTTAAAAATCCATTTATTTTCTATTGCTCACCGATCATCGGGCAAGTCTGCCAAAGTCCATACTTTGTTTTCATACATGGATTCTATCTCGGATTTCATGGCCTCAAGCCATTTGTTGGAATCTGGGCCCGCCATTGCTTCTTCATAGTTCAAGGTTCATTGTTGTCTAGCAACATGATTTCCATGACAGGTTGCCGTACCACTGCAGTGCGGAACGTGTCCTTGTGGACCTTCAAGTTCAGCGATAACTTGATCTCAAGTATCTTGATCATCATCAATGATTTCCTCTTGGTTGGTGTGGGCATTACAGAACGGTTTCTGCGCCGCACCACTTTCCCGCTCGAGAGGTAGTACTTCATCGAGTTCTACTTTCCTCCCACTTACTTCTTTCGAGAGAAACTCTTTCTCCAGAAAGCATCCGTTCTTGGCAACAAAAATCTTGCCTTCGGATCTTAAGTAGAAGGTATACCCGACAGTTTCCTTAGGGTATCCTATGAATTCGCATTTTTCCGACTTGGGTTCGAGCTTTTCAAGTTGAAGTTTCTTGACATAAGCATCGCATCCCCAAACTTTTAGAAACGACAGCTTAGGTTTCTTCCCAAACCATAATTCATACGGTGTCGTCTCAACGGATTTAGATGGTGCCCTATTTAAAGTGAATGTAGCTGTCTCTAGAGCGTATCCCCAAAATGACGATGGTAAATCGGTAAGAGACATCATAGACCGCACCATATCCAATAGAGTGCGACACGACGTTCGGACACACCGTTTACCGAGGTGTTCCAGTAGGCGTGAGTTGTGAAACGATTCCACATTTCTTTAAGTGTGAGCCAAATTCGTGACTTAAGTATTCTCCTCCACGATCCGATCGTAGGAACTTTATCTTTCGGTCACGTTGATTCTCTACCTCATTCTGAAATTCCTTGAACTTTTCAAAGGTCTCGGACTTGTGTTTCATTAAGTAGACATACCCATATCTACTCAAGTCATCGGAGAGTGAGAACATAACGATATCCTCCATGAGCCTCTCGCCATTGGACCGCACACATCGGTATGTATGATTTCCAACAAGTTGGTTGCTCGCTCCATTGTTCCGAGAACGGAGTCTTGGTCATTTTGCCTAAGAGTCATGGTTCGCATGTGTCAAACGATTCATAATCAAGAGACTCTAAAAGTCCATCAGCATGGAGCTTCTTCATGCGTTTGACACCAATGTGACCAAGGCGGCGATGCCACAAGTATGTGGGACTATCGTTATCAACTTTACATCTTTTGGCATCCACACTATGAACATGTGTAATATTACGCCGAGATTCATTAAGAATAAACCATTGACCATCTGAGCATGACCATAAAACATATCTCTCATATAAATCGAACAACCATTATTCTCAGACTTAAATGAGTAGCCATCTCGATTAAACGAGATCCGGATACAATGTTCATGCTCAAACTTGGCACTAAATAAAAATTATTGAGGTTCAAAACTAATCCCGTGAGGTAAATGTAGAGGCAGCGTGCGACGGCGATCACATCGACTGAACCATTCCCGACGCGCGATCGTCACCTCGTCCTTCGCCAGCCTCCGTTTATTCCGCAGCTCGATGTGAGTTACAAATATGAGCAACGGCACCGTATCAAATACCGGGGAGTTACTACGGTAATGGTAAGGTACACATCAATTACATGTATATCAAATATACCTTTGGTGTTGTCGGCCTTCTTATCCGCTAAGTATTTGGGGCAGTTCCGCTTCAAAGACCCTTCCCTTGCAATAAAAGCACTCACCTCGTGCTTGGGTCCATTCTTTGACTTCTTCCCGCAACAGACTTACGGCGCGGCAACATCTTTGCCGTCCTTCTTGAAGTTCTTCTTACCCTTGCCCTTCTTGAACTTAGTGGTCTTATTGACCATCAACACTTGATGTTCCTTTTGATTTCAGCCTCTGCTGACTTCAAATCGAGAACACTTCAGAATGGTCTTTACCATCCCCGCATGTTGTAGTTCGTCACAAAGCTCTTGTAGCTTGGTGGGAGCGATCGAGGATTCTGTCAATGACCGCCTCATCTGGGAGGTTTATGTTCACCGGGTCATACGGTTGTGCAACCTGACATCTTTAGGATGTGCTCACCGACGTAACTGTTTTCCTCCATCTTACAATGTAGAACTTGTCGAGACATCATATCTCTCGACCGGGCATGAGCTTGGAAAACTAGTTTCAGCTCTTCAACATCTCATATGCTCCGTGATGCTCAAAACGCTTTTGGAGCCCGGTTCTAAGTGTAGAGCATGCCGCACCGAACGAGGGAGTAATCATCGAACGAGAGTCCGCCAGACGCTCAAATCGTCTTGCAGTACTGGGAGAACAGTGGGTCACCTAACGGTGCTTCTAGGACATACTGCTTTCTTGGCAGCTATGAGGATGATCTCGTGTTCCGGACCCATCCGTATAGTTGCTGCCATCATCTTTCAGCTTGGTTTCTCTAGGAACGCTTGAAGTTCATGTTGACATTAGCATTGGCCATTGATCTACAAGACATATTTGCAAAGGTTTTAGACTAAGTTCATGATAATAAAGTTCTAATCAAAATTATGAACTCCCACTTAGATTAGACATCCCTCTAGTCATCTAAGTGTTACACGATCCGAGTCGACTAGCCCGTGTCCGATCATCACGTGAGACGGACTAGTCATCGTCGGTGAACATCTTCATGTTGATCGTATCTTCCATACGACTCGTGTTCGACCTTTCGGTCTCCGTGTTCCGAGGCCATGTCTGCACATGCTAGGCTCGTCAAGTTAACCCTAAGTGTTTTCGCTGTGTAAAACTGTCTTACACCCGTTGTATGTGAACGTAAGGATCCATCACACCCGATCATCACGTGGTGCTTAGAAACGACGAACTGTAGCAACGGTGCACGTTAGGGGAGAACACTTCTTGAAATTTTGTAAGGATCATCTTATTTACTACCGTCGTCCTAAGTAAACAAGATGCATAAACATAATAAACATCACATGCAATTATATAGTTGTGACATGATATGGCCAATATCATCAAGCTCCATTGATCTCCATCTTCGGGGCTCCATGATCATCTTGTCACCGCTTGACACCATGATCTCCATCATCATGATCTCCATCATCGTGTCTTCATGAAGTTGTCACGCTAACGACTACTTCTACTTCTATGACTAACGCGTTTAGTAATGAAGTAAAGTAGTTTACATGGCGCTCTTCAATGACACGCAGGTCATACAAAAAATAAAGACAACTCCTATGGCTCCTGCCGTTGTCATACTCATCGACATGCAAGTCGTGAATCCTATTACAAGAACATGATCTCATACATCACAATTCATCATTCATCACAACTTCCGCCATATCACATCACATGATCAATCGCTGCAAAAACAAGTTAGACGCCCTCTAGTTGTTGTTGCATCTTTACGTGGCTGCGATTGGGTTCTAGCAAGAACGTTTTCTTACCTACGAATCACCACAACGTGATTTTGTCAACTTCTATTTACCCTTCATAAGGGCCCTGTTCATCGAATCTGCTCCAACTAAAGTGGGAGAGACAGACACCCGCCAGCCACCTTATGCAACTAGTGCATGTCACCGGTGGAACCGGTCTCACGTAAGCGCACGTAAGGTTGGTCCGGCCGCTTCATCCCACAATACCGCTGAGCAAGAAACGACTAGTAGAGGCAAGTAAGATGACAAGATCAACGCCCACAACAAATTGTGTTCTACTCGTGCATTAGAGAACTACGATAGACCTAGCTCATGATGCCATTTGTTGGGGAACGCTGCGAAAATTAAAATTTTCCTCGGCTTCACCAAGATCCATCTATGAGTTCATCTAAGCAACGAGTAACGGAGAGAGTTTGCATCTACATACCACTTGTAGATCGCGTGCGAAGCTTGCAAGGTGATGATGGAGTCGTACTCGAACGTGATTCAGATCACCGATGCCAAGTGCTGAACGGACAGCACCTCCGCGTTCAACACACGTGCGGACGAGCGACGCCTCCTCCTTCTTGATCCAGCAAGGGGAAGGAGAGGTTGAGGAAGACAGCTCCACCGGCAAAGACGACGGCGTGCAGGATCGTGGAGAAGCAAGATCTCGGCAGGGCTTCACGAGCTCTTCGGAGGAGGAGATGTGTTGGGAGGGACGGGCTGCGCCTTGGGAGTTAGTACAGCAGCCCCCTCCCTCCCCCTTTATATAGGCCCCACAGAGGGGCGGCCCCGAGATCCAATCTCCGGGGGCGGCGCAAGGGGGTGGAGTGCCCCTGCCAAAGGGGCGCCCACCCCTAGGGTTTCAACCCTAGGCGCAGGGTGGGCCTAGGGCGCACCAGCCCCTTGTGGGCTGGTTCCTTCCCCTTCAGCCCATGGGGCCCTCCGGATAGGTGGCCCCACCGGTGGACCTCGACCCTTCCGTGGTCCCAGATTTTACCGAAACCCCAAACTTTCCCGATGGCGAAACACCACTTCCTATATATTATTCTTTACCTCCGGACCCTTCCGAACTCCTCGTGACGTCCGGATCTCATCCGGACTCAACAACATTCGTATTCACATACTAGTCTTCCTACTAACCCTAGCGCCACCGAACCTTATGTGTAGACCCTACGGGTTCGGAGACACGCAGACATGACCGAGACGACTCTCGGGCAATAACCAACAGCGGATCTGGATACCCATGTTGGCTCCTACATGCTCCTCGATGATTTCATCGGTTGAACCACGATGTCGAGGATTCTATCAAACCCTCATATGCACTTCCTTTGTCAATCGATGCGTTACTTGCCCGAGACTTGATCGTCGGTATCCCAATACCTTGTTCGGTCTCGTTATCGCAAGTCACTTTACTCGCATCAGTAATGCATGATCCCGTGACCAACACCTTGGTCACATTGAGCTCATTATGATGATGCATTACCGAGTGGGCCCAGATACCTCTCCGTCATACGGAGTGACAAATCCCGCCTCGATCCGTGTCAACCCAATGATACTTTCGGAGATACCGTAATGCACCTTTATAGTCACCCGATTCGCCAGACGCTTGATACACCCAAGGCACTCCTACGGTAACCGGAGTTACACGATCTCATGGTCGAAGGAAGAGATACTTGACATTGGCAAAGCTTCTAGCAAACGAACTATACGATCTTTTATGCTATGCTTATGATTGTCTTGTCCATCACATCATTCTCCCAATGATGTGATCCCGTTATCAACGACATCTAATGTCCATAGTCGAAACCATGACCATCTGTTGATCACAACGAGCTAGTCAACTAGAGGCTCACTAGGGACATATTGTGTCTAAGTGTTCACACGTGTATTACGATTTCCGGATAATACAGTTATAGCATGAACAAAAGACAATTATCATGAACATTGAAATATAATAATACTTTTATTATTGCCTCTAGGGCATATTTCCAACAAAATCGACCCGCCTAAGCTGCCAAACAGATAGTGGGAGGCCCAACTATCCCATTGGGAAGGAGGATCTCATGGCAGGCAGCCCCTCGAAGATGAGATCCAAATCCAAGTGGCTACACCGAATGGGCACCACCTAGTGGAAGTTTGTTTACGCCCCTTCATCTCACAGAAATCCTATAGTATGCATGCAAGGTTTTGGATGTCCTCCTTAATGGCGCCATAAAAAAGCTGCATCATCTGCATAGTGCGAGCTCTAGAAGATGGTTCTTCGGCCCCTAATCTTTTAAGAAGGCCAAGCCTCATGGCCAAGTCAAGGATTTGCTGAAGGCCTGAAGCTGGTCAATGGCAATGACAAAGAGTAGCGGAGACATCGGTTCACGCTACCTCAGTCCTCAGCCGCAAGCGATGGCGGACTGGGAACCCCATTGAGGAGGACACTCAAAGAGGAGATGCGGAGAACGGTTGTGATCCAATCATGAAATGTCCTAGGGAAGCCTTTCCTTTGAAGAATGCCAAGAATGTAGCCCCAACGCACCGAATCAAACGCTTTCAGAATGTCAAGCTTGAAGAGAAGTTTTGGGGTCCTGTTTTTGTGAAGCCAGCAGGCAAGGTTCCTAACATACATTATCATGGTTTTTCTCTTCTTAATGAAGGAGCTTTGGGTGTTGGAGGCGAGCTCGTTCATAAGGGGGAAAAGCCAAGTGGCAAGCATCACGGCGATGGTATGGATGAGACTAGTGGATCTAAACTGTGATGTCTTCCGCCCCATCCTTTTTAGGTAAGAGCACAATATTTGCGGAGTCGGGCCAATGTAAGTTTGCAACGTATAGGTTGGTAAAATTATGAATCACATTCATCACCTCCACATTAATGATGTTTCAAAAACTCTTGAAGAAAGCAGCGGTGAAGCCTTCCCTGTCAGATGCCTTGTCACTCGGCATGCATTTGGTCAATGGTGCTCTTGGCCTCCTCGGTGAACGGATCATAGGTGCCCTCTTAGTTGGTGTGCACTAAATTTAGATCTTCCCAACTAGGAAATATGCCCATGTGTTGCAACGGGAGGAAAATAATATCTCAGCATTCCCCATATCCCCGCACACACTCTTCCACGTCCTCTATGTGAACACAACGTCCGATCTATATTGTCGCTTAGCCTGCTTTCTACCATCGTTGGCCTGTGAGATCTTGATAGTGGTGGGGTTGGTCGGTGTGGTGGCTGACCATCCAACTGATGCCCTTTTCTCCTCCGGGTCCACCTCCGTCTCGAAGTTGTGGTTGCATTCTCATTTGGTTGCTACACGGCGACCTTCAAGGCACGGTTGCTTCGACTATTCTCTCCAACGATGATGTAACCGGAGGATTACTAATTGCAGCGCATAAATTTTGTTTGATTGGCATAATTAGTGCATAACTAGGCATGAATGTCCCTTCATTATCAGGGTTTTTCTTTTTGACTATTTTTGCGCTCATGTGCCCACATATTTTATTAATTAGAGGAAAACCAGCATATTCTCTTTTATTAGCACATGCCCACAATTTTTTAATTATAGGCTATAGCCAACCAGCATATTGTCTTTTATTGGCATGTGCAAGTTACCTCCAGCAATAATTTGTGGAGTACCACGTTTTGGACATGATTCTCGAGACAACTTTCTTATTGTCACACAACCTTCTTATTTCCAGACAATTTAGGCACATATAAAAACGGGTGTGATTTAGTATAAAATTCCAAGGTGAGACTGTTCGTATCATAATTGCAAGTTATCTGAGTTTTGGCTTTGTCTGTCGACACAATATGGAAGGTTCATAGCTCAATCCCCTCGCGCCCTTAATATTTTGCTGCTTGTCAGTGTGACAGAAAAAAGAAATTCGTGGTAGGCCCAGTTGGGGATAAGCGAAAAAATGGGGAACTACGTGTGGAATGGACGGAACAAAATCTATATGTACTTTTTTGCTTTTCGTGGGGCAGCTGTGTGGGAGCTACTATATGACGCTAGTTGCACCAAATAGCGTGTGGAACGCACAACCAATCCCATCTGGGCCAGCTACTGGCAGGCACCAAAATGACATGTGTTTGCAGGGCACGACTAATAATCCAGGAAAACGACAGGTTGAACGACCGAAAAGATGACCTTAAAGACTCGACCACGTGTTGCTCCATGGCAACAAACACCTACAGCTAACGAATGGCCAACGCGAATATTTAAGAACATACTACAACATCAGATTTAATTATTTTTGAATTTAAAAAAACATGAATTGCCGAATATTTTTGGAAAATTGGACATTTTTTTAAATTACGAACAATATTTTTAATATTCCATCCAATTTGAAAAAAAATGCATGAACAAAATCTGAAACCGCATCATTTTCTGAAGACATGATCCTTTTATGAAAACACAAACGTTTTTTTGAAGTTGTGACCAACTTTTAAAAATGGAACATGTTTTGAACATTCTGAACAATTTTATAAAATTCATTTTTAAACGTGGACATTATTTTGAATTTGTGAACATTTTACTAAAACAAGAATATTTTTTGAATTTGAAATATTTTTAAAATGCATTTTTTCGAAAATACCTATTTTTTTTTTTAATAAGTTCATAATTTCAACAAAAATGGGAACGAGAATTTGTTCCAAACATTTTAAGAAACGGGGACACAATATTGTAATTCTGAACATTTTTCAAAAATTTGAAAATAAAACAAAATTCTGAACTTTTTACTCCCAGTGCAGCAGATAGTCAAAATAAATAGAGTAAAATTCATCGATGGTACTTGAACTTGTGCCTTTCAAACGCGAGTCCCACATGTCAGTGAAGTGAGGAAAGAATAAAAGAAAGATTAAAAATCTCGGGAGCTTGGGCATTCGAACCGGGGACTTCACGGAGGCCTTTCTATGCGCAAGCCACTAGATGTTTGGGAACAGCACGACATAGCTTTCTATAATTATTACGTATAAACGTACGTGTTGATACTGCACACGCCCGTGTCCTCAGTGCCTCGGCCAGCCCGTGGTCGCTCTCCTCGCCGTGTGCGCGCTCCATGGCCGGCTGCCTCTGATGTATAATGCGTGCATGCTGTGTGCTATGCTGCTAGTGAGTGTGTGCATGCGTGTTTTCTGGAAGCTCCGTCTGTGCATGCGTGTTGTGTGCGAGGAGTGCATGCTTGCCGATGCGCCTGTGCGTGCATCCCTGCGTGTATTTTTTGACCTTAAAGGTCGTTACGTGTGTATTCTTCATCACACACGGCACATCTCTGCGTGGAAAGCCAAGCTAGCTAGGAACTTTACGAATGGATGCAGTACACATGGTGGCTTGATTCTGAATTTAACCAGACAAATTAAGTTCAGTATAGTACGTCCTCAGCTTAACTTAACTTGAAAGGGTCGGGGGCTATATATGGTTAGACTCGTAGCAGTGGTAGATGATACAGAGACCGAGAATGGACACAGTTAGGCTCCGCTTGGACTAGCGTTTGGCCTCTCAATACCCCTGTAAAAACGATACAGACCTCTAGGCGTCGTTTTTTCTCCAGGCGAAACTCACGCTGCGGCCGGTATAATACAAGTGTATACAAAATCCGGATGTAATATCTTACACCGAATCCAAGCGGGCCCTTAGTAGTAGTAGGATATGTAGCAGCTGGCTGAAAAGCTTTCTGTTGCAAGTCCCTTCTGCTCACCTGCGCCCTCTGTAATGCCGCTCCGGTGCAGTTGCCAGCTTGCCGTATAATGTGCAATGGAGGAGGTGTATATTTGGATATTTACTTGGCTCCGTATATCAATCCAGGCATGATGATATCACGCCCATAACCAGGCTAGCTCTGGTGCAGTTGCGAGCTTGCGCAGTATCGTGCGTGCATATGTTTTTATTATATAAATACGTGTCGCGCTGTACTAACACACAAAGAGATGGCCAGTGCAGTAGCTAGCGTGTGGGAAGGCCTCGGCGAGGTCTCCGGTTCGAATGACCAATTTCCCTGAACTTTTGTTCTTTTCTTCGTTTCTTTCGTACTCTCACCGACGGGTGGGACCCGCGGTTGGAAGAGAGAGTGTGTTGTCATGCAGCCATGTTTGACAGGTCAACATGAAAAAATACGAACCTATACGGCTCTTCAGTGACCGTATAATCATCTAGACTTGTACATAGTAACCGTATTGACCAACTTCTTATGTACGATGACCAAAGTGAGCTCGCGGCACAAGTTCAAGTACCATCAATGAATTTTACTCAAATAAATAAATGGAAGAAAAAACGAAACGGGCCGGCACGGTTTTGTGTGCCCCGTGTGAAGGTCTAACTATCTGCCGCACTGGGCATCAAATAGTGTCTTCACAGCTTCCTGAGCAGGCAAATAAGTGGGCTGGCTATGCTGGGCCAGAGCGAGTGCGGCCCAAATACAAAAAATCTGGATTGCTAAAATAAAAAATAGGCGGAGGCACAAATATTTAGTACCACCTCGGATAGAATAATAAATTTCGACGGTGAACGGATGAAAAATTTTGAGAAACGCACCTTACTTTATTAGTAGGTATAGGTATAGATATAGATTAAAATCGACCTCTATCAATGACATTGGAATAACGATATTGGACAATTGTTTCCTTCTCCAAGTGGCCGATTAGCCAACCGTGGGTGTGCTTTAGCCGACGGGTGTAGTTTTTGCGTCGTCTCGCATTGACCCTAAGATATGGAAAATTTTAGTGTTGTCGATGCGGGCGCATTGCTTCTTGCGTGCCCTTTCCAAGACAGCAAGGCCCGTGACCTTCGTCGTGTATAGGCACTTCTTGGTAGGGAGTCTTCTTTCAGACCTGCTTGCATTGTACTCCTACTTTGTAGCTGTATGATGCTGCCAAGTGCCGAGTGCCAACACGGGCTGGCGCTTATGGCTTCTTAGGAACACACGTAGCACCAGTACATGCTTTCACAGGGAAGGGAATATCTAATCAACGAGAGTGTCTTAATTTGAGACCTGATCATTGTACCTACGTACTTGCTCGACGTTATGCTTGTCGGTCCGCTGTCGAGCGGCGATTCCGACGTACGGCCGCCCTTGTCCGGGGGCGCCTTGTTTGTTTGACTGTATTGTTGTGGAGAGTAGGATCCGCTGGGCCTAAGCAAGCTTGGCCCATCCTTCCAGGCCACTCACTGTTCTGACGACGGCTACGCTCTTCACGCACAGGCAGCAGCTTGGCCGTGTCTGACAGAATCCATTGCCTCCTCGGCCTTGTGTTTTTGTAGTTTTGGAACTTGGAATGTAGCCCTTGCATTATTGTATGTGTGATCTGATTCCCTCGTCGCAAGGATAAGAGCAGGATGAAAAAAAAAATTGTTGTTGATCATCCATGCGTGCATGCATGCATGTGCGACAGTGCGAGCATCGTATGTAGAAGTAGAATAGCAGCAGAGCGCGTAGGATTAGTAACAACGAGCTGCTCACAGGATGCCATGCCAGTGCCAGTCCAACCGACCGAATACATGCTTATACTCCTATATACCACAATAGCAGGAGGAGATTTGAAAAAAGAAAAATAACAACAAGACGAGCAGGTGAAGGAATGTGACGCGGATGAAACCGTCTTCTTGGATATCTGTGGACCGTCGTCGAGCCACGAGACCGACGGCTGTTTTCCGGCGTCGTTCGACCGGCCGACCGTGTTGCCTTGGGTGACTCTGACAGCTCTCTGATGTTGGTTTTGCTGTTGCGTGCGTGCACTGCATCCATCCGCTGAATCTTTACTCAGAGATTGTGCATGCTCTGACCGGGTTGTTGACACCTGTTTTTGGCAAGACACAGATTGCAATGAAGATGGTCTCGAGTGAATGGGCCTTCAGCATGAAAAGATTCACGTCACCGAGTGGAACGACTTTGATGTTTCGGTTATATTCATTCGACCTTATCTTACGGACCGAAACTATACTCCGAGTGGCATAATTCAATGCTCTGAGTGATTTTTGGCCAATCATGCCTTCAAGACGACCTCGGATGAAGAAGTACTCTAAAGGAATTGTCTTCGTCTCGTCGAGGCAATCGATTTTGATATATAACTCATCTCAATCCGAGTTCATATGCAAAAGTTAGAGGCAATACACTGCAGACCGAAGCTGAATGAAAATATGGCGCAAAGTACCAGACGCCCTGTCTGATAGGTCGCGCGAGCAATTTGGCCTTCAAGACGGCATTGAATCGAAAAACCTTCAACACGAAAAAGTTTCGTCTCGTCGAGCCGATCGATTTTCATATAAAATTCGTCTCAATCCGAGGTCGTATGCAACCTGGAGAGGCAAATCAAGATCCGGCTATGTTTTTGGTCGAGTGAAAAGCTTACCATCCGAGTGAAAACTCACCGGTCGAGTGAAAGCTTACCTTTCGGGTGAAAACCTACCGATCGAGTAAAAGGTCGAGTGAAAGCTTACCATCCGAGTGAAAACTCACCGGTCGAGTGAAAACCTACCTATCGAGTCACCGGTCGAGTGAAAACCTACCGATCGAGTCACCGGTCGAGTGAAAACCTACCGATCGAGTCAATGGTCGAGTGAAAACCTACCGATCGAGTAAAAGGTCGAGTGAAAACCTACCGATCGAGTAAAAGGTCAAAAACTTACCGATCGAGTAAAAGGTCGAGTGAAAACTTATCGATCGAGTAAGAGATTGTCTTCCGACTGAAAATGTGGTCATCATCCGAAAGTGAAAGATTGTCTTCCGAGTGAAAATGTAGTCATCCGAGTGAAAAGGTCCAATGAGTGAAAGACTCTAATATCCGAGTGGATGAGCTCAAACCGAGTGAAACTGAACATGTGCCCGAAAGTTTATCAAGATGACCTCGGATGAAGAAGTGTTCAATACAGAAGTTGTGCGTATCGTCAAGACGGTAAACTTTGCTTTTGGAGTCATCGTCATCAGAGATGGTATATGGCCTGCAAATTCACTACAAGACTCGGATAATTCAGTCAACCGCAAGACCGAGTCCGACTGGAAGGTAAAGATGACCTCGAAAAGCATTCAAGATGGCCTTATTTGAAAAAGTGATCAACATGAGAGTTGTTCGTATCGTCGAGGCGCATAAGTTTGATATTTGGGCCATTTTGATCGGAGGTCATATGGAGGCTCGGCGGCTTGCACAAGGAGGAAGACAGAAGTTGGGCCAGATTCAGACTGAATCCGAGTTGGAATAGAACTAGGACTCTAGGACGCGAATTGATGTAATTTTTCTTGTAAGGAAAGCCTAGATGAATCCTTTACTTGTACGGGAAGTCCAGCCGCCTCTTATATATGTTGGGGGTGACGGCCGATTGAACAAGACCAATCGAACCAATCAATCTATTACACTTTTGTGTTCATCTATCTTTATCCCCTACCCTTGTATCTTTCTTTCTCGTTCTTCGTTCGTTCTTCGCATTGGAGGGCAGCGATCCACGAGGCTCTAGGGGCGAGCGAATCGACCTAGGGCAGCCCATAGCCGCCGCGAGCCCTGACGGGGTCCCTCCCGGGCAAGTGGGGCTTTGGGTCTACAAAAGCGCCCGCCGACCGCCTTGCGATCGCTACCGTCGGTCGGGTCTCCTTCGACGTGAGCTGCGTGCATCACCACCGGCGCCGAGGGTACACGGTGACGGTTCGTGTGTCAACACACTTTTGGCGACTCACCGGGGATCAAGCTTTGAACAGTTTCACCTGTTCTTGCTACGAGGAGAGCGCCATCAAGCGGCTGCAATCTACAACGGTAACATGTATCATCAATCTCCTTACGTAGATGCAAATAGCCATTATGTTGATGTTGCTAGATCTTTCAATGGACATGTCATGTCGGCTAGCCCTAACGAGCAAAGGCCGACTAGTTATTCCATTGGAGAAACTTCAAATTTACAGAACCGCGACATGCTACTTATGAATCTGAACCTTCGTGCATCGGCAACACCTTTCAATATGCCGATGAATAACACAATTTGTTCGAGTGATCAATATATGACACCTCATGTGCAGGAGGGCGTCTCGTAGTTTTTTCCATCGGCAGTCAACTCGCAATATGCGGGTTTATCCCCAAACATGCCGATGAATGAGGCAATCGGCCATGCTTCCATTAGCTATTTGGCCGGTTATCCTCAGTCATCATATGATATACCTCATGATATTAATTGTTCAGCATCATATGCAACTAAAAGTATTCATGACTCGGCTCACTTTTATGGCCGAGTGAATGGAGATTCTACAGGAGTGTATGTGTCTAATATTGCAGGAGATGAGGTGACTTTGGCTGCGTTAAAAAGCTTAGCGCAAAATAAGAAGATTACCGCTCTTTGCCTTGAGCAACATGATAAAGGTTTGGTTCCTGATTATGAGGCAATAAAAGCTAGGGTTTTAAAAGAAGATGAAGTGTTGCTGATTGATCAAATTGGCATGAGAAAATATTCAACAACAGTGCAAACATCTTCACCTATCATTGCAACATGTTATACACCCCCTATACAATTGCAAAGTTTCGGCAACATCAATTCATTGCCGAAAGATCCTAAAAGTATTGGGGGGCAAGCTGATCCAAGTAGGGCTGAGTCTAAAGAAAAATATGTCGCCCGAATGGATGGGGTCAAGCCAACTCTCACAGGGAATAGAGTCAATGGCTTTACTACGCCAACTCTTGAGGAATTACTGGCAGAATATCGACAGGCTTACGAAGCCCTCAAGAAGAGCCGTGGAGAGGAATATTTGCAAGAATACGTCAACTGCCTTCCTCCATCCAGCAACTATGTTGGCCCTTCGCGATATTGAAGCAAGAAGGTTTGCAAGCAAATCAGCAAGAAAGGGTTCACTCGGCTAATATGGTTCATTCAATAAGTCATCTACAGCCGAGTCGAACGATTCCTTTAAAGAAAAGACGATGGTGGATTCAGTTGAAACCAGATTGAGCACAGAGACGGTTACAACCGAGTGCATAGAGTCCATACCGAGTACATCATACCAGCCGAGTGCATCGACCCATCTGAGTACATCATGCCAGTCGAGTGCATCGTTCCAGACGAATGCATCGCCAGCTAAAGTCGAGTGCATTAAGCCAATTATTGCTGCGTGTACCAAAACGGAAGATGCAAGTTTCGCTGAGCAAAGGGATGGTAAACGCAATAAATTGGCCTTGTTAGATTTTTCTGGATGTAAGGGAGCTTACATGCTACCCTGTGAGTTTCGTGCTAAAGATATTGATGATCATCAAGAACAAAGTAATATGGTTGAACACAGTTCAGTTAACGATGAACATCAAGACCAAGAAAATGCGACCGAGCAAAGTTCAACTGACAAAGAGCGTCCGAGTGAAATCCACTCGGGCAATCCGACTGAAATATACTCGGGCAATCCGAGTGATGAGGCACGAGATCCAGAAAAAGAGGAAGAGGCATGGGAGAATTATTCAGAAGTGGAACAATGTATTGTTCCAGTGGTGCAACCATTTTCTTCTTCCAACGTCTTCACAAAGGTACACCTAGCAGATAGTTTACTCAATTTTCGATTCGGTCAAAATCATATTGTTGATGCACCTGTTAGTAAGATTCTAATTAATTTTGAAAGACCAATTGAAATGAGTAGTCTATTTGTTAGAGTGATCTTGTCACTAATCATGCTGATCAACACATGGCATTATTCAAAGAGGCTAATAGTGACAACTTATCGCAACCAAAGTTGTTCTGTCATGTCGATCGAACTTTATATTCATATGGACAACTTTATTTGTTTCATGCCCGGCTAACATTTGGTCTCGATGAGACATATATTCTGTAATTATTTTGGTTGTAGGAATGTAAAGCCATGTTCAAAGTTCTCCAGGATAGCCGATTCAAAAGCATCGGGAAAGGACAACAAAAATCAATGCATAACCGAGTCAGGTGACACTAAGCTGGCACCATTCGGTTGTTTTGTTTCGAGCCGTATCACAATATCGCTTAATGGGCCAGAGTGTACGTCCAAAGCAGGCATAGTTGATCACATCATCGGTACATCGCTGACTAATCCTATTATTATAATTGATCATGATGTCGAGCCATCAGGACAAGAACAAATGCAATGCTTGTTTGAAGAGAATATCAAAGACAACAACGTGATTCATCAAGCCGCACAATCGGACAACATAGGACGATTGGAGTTTGTTGAGGCACAAGCATATGGCCAACAGACGATTGGTCTTGATGGTGATCAAATGTTGACTCGGCTATCTCAAGCCGATTCATCTAAAGGTCAACAGGTAAACACTGACGATGACGGGGTCAAGTCTTCGAGCAAGGATATGGTTAAAAGGTGCATCAACAAAAATCTTGAAGACGGGAATTCCATCAAATCTACAATGACGACATCTAGCACTGGGGGGCAACAAGAAAATTCAAAGACCGATACATGCACAATTAAAGAAAGCAAAGGCAATGGTAAGCACAAAGGTAAAAAGCCAAAAGTCACTTTCGCGCAGTTATTAGAAAAATATCAGAAGATAAGTGAGGCAAAGAGTGCTTATCGGCCGAGTGAAATAAAAGCATCAAGTCACCCCAAGGCATAAATCTGAACACCGGATGGGCGAAGGAAGAAGTTGAGCAAGCGACTCCATATCCTCCTTTTGGGTCACCAATACCAATGTCATGGATTCCTCCCCATGTTGACTATTATTCATATCAATCATGGAACAAGTATAAATCAAGGGCACACCGTCCATCATATTCTAAACCACCTCAAAGAAAATTATGTAGCTCCGAGAGGATCGTCGTTTGTTCAACAACAACATGTTATAGACCGACTCAACCAAAAAGAATCGGTCCAGAGCTCGACAAAGAAGATGGATGCGGTCAAGCAAGTGTGCCGAGTGAAAAAGGATGGCCGCAAGTGTGCTATTTCAGATCCAATTCCAGATGACAAAAAGCCAGCCGAGTCTATGTTGGCTACTAAGGACAAGAAAGAGAAGCAGGTTACTTTCAAGGATCCAATCGCCAAGTTTGGACAGGCCAAGCCAGAGATGCCCAAAGCAAGGAAGAATTTGCTAGTGCATAAAACAAAATCACAGCCGGGATGCTCACTCGGCTTATCACATTGGGAAGAAAGAAAACTTAAGAGGCTCAGGGTCAAGGAGCTGGAGAAGAGGAATATGGTGTAACACCCTCGATGCGGCTATATCTCGCACGTGTCGAAGCACGACTTAGAGGCATAACCGCATTGAAAGCAATGTCGCAAGTGAGGTAATCTTCGCACAATCCATGTAATACATAAGGGAAAAGGTACATAGTTGGCTTACAGTCGCCACTTCACACAATTACATGAATAAAGCATTACATCATCCAGATACAATCAAGGTCCGACTACGGAACCAAAATAAAAGAAGAACACCCCACATGCAACACAGATCCCCGATCGCCTAACTGGCTCCACTACTAATCGTCCGAAAGGAAACATAGTATCGACTAAGGGCCTCATCATATTCCCACTTCAGCTCGGTTGTGCCATCAGCACGGCATCACCGGTACCGCATCTGTTTTGGTAGAATCATGAGCCACAGGGACTCAAAGAATCTCACACCCGAGATCAAGACTATTTAAGCTTAAGGGAAGGCTGGTGTCAAAAGGAGGAGCTGCTGCAAGTTTACTAGCATATATGGTGGCTACATCGCAAAAGAGAGCGAGAAGAGAAGCAAGGCGCGGTCGTGAAGCTATTAGCGATCAAGAAGTGATCCCGACTACTTACGCTAAGCATAACTCCAACACGTGTTCACTTCCCGGACTCCGAGAAGAGACCATCACGGTTACATACACGGTTGATGTATTTTAATTAAGGTCAACTTCGGTTTTCTACAACCGACATTAACAAATTCCCATCTGCCTCATAACCGCGGGCACGGCTTTGAAAGATAATACCCTGCAGGGTGTCCCAACTTAGCCCATAACAAGCTCTCACGGTCAACGAAGGAATAAACCTTCACCCAAGACACTCCGATCGACTCGGTATCCCGTACATCAAGACATTTCGACAATGGTAAAACTAAACCAGCAAGACCTCCCGCAGTGCCGACAAATCCCGATAGGAGCTGCACATATCTCGTTCTCGTGGCACACCGGATGAGCAGACGTCGGGTTAGCATAGACCCTGGTTGCCCAAGGGCGCCGGACATCGCTTCAAGTTGGACCAACACTGAAGGAGCACCGCCCGGGGGCTAAAATAAAGATGACCCTCGCTCGCGAAACCCAAGGGAAAAAAGGGTATAGGTGGCAAATGGTAAAACCAAGGTTGGGCCTTGCTGGGGAGTTTTATTCAAAGCGAACTGTCAAGGGGGTCCCATAAATCACCCGACCGCGTAAGGAACGCAAAATCAAGGAACATAACACCGGTACGACGGAAACTAGGGTGGCAAGAGTGGAACAAAACACTGGGCATAAGGCCGAGCCTTCCACCCTTTACCAAGTATATAGATGCATTAATTAAAACAATAGATATTGTGATATCCCAAAATATCCGTGTTCCAACAAGGAACAAACTTCATCTTCACCTGCAACTAGCAACGCTATAAGAGGGGCCGAGCAAAAGCGGTAACATAGCCAAACAACGGTTTGCTAGGACATGGATGGTTAGAGGTTGACATGGCAATATGGGTGGCATGATATAGCAAGTGGTAGGTATCGCAGCATAGGCATAGCAAAAGAGCGAGCATCTAGCAAGCAAAGATAGAAGTGATATTGAAGGTATGGTCATCTTGCTCGTAAGGTTCTCGAGTTGTCGAAGGCTTGATCTTCGAGATGCGTTCTCAACAGGTTCCTCGCTCACGCACTCGCCTCCGGCTCTACCCAAAGCAAGAACACAAGCAATGGAACCACAATCAAAACAAGGAACAATGCACAAGCAATATGATGCAAAACATGACATGCGATGCGAGATGTGATATGCAATGCATATGTATGCTCCGAAGGAAAATGATGAACTGGCATCAACTTGGCAAACCAAGTATGCCGCTGAAAGATGGAGTGATTTCGCTTGAAATCGATATAAAGATCACCAGAATCGGATGCACGGTTTGCAAATGACAAGCAAAACAAGAATGACGCAAAACTGCGTTTAACAGCCCGATGCTAATTAGCACGCAACACGAAACTATGCTACAGCACCCCAACATAAAAATAAAGCATATGGCAGCGAACTACAGGAGATGCTTAACAAAAGAGGAACACTGAGCTACGGCTAAATCACATCATAACATGTTCAAACAAGCATGGTGAAAGTGCTCAAAATATCAGGTTCACAGACTTAGTGAAAAAACTAACATGCCAGGAATTAACATCAGGAAGGCATGTTTAGAGCAAGCAAACAACATGCTACAGGAACATATAATAGCAAAGCAAGGCATGACATTATTCTACTCAAAGCATATTTCAATAGTCCCTTACTGACCATAAGCCAAAAAGGACCTTAAGAAATGATGGCACCCATGTAAACATTGCAAGTTTTATAACAGATTTCAGACTTGGTGAAATATCAGGACATGGCAAAAACAGATTCAACATGGCATGTTCGTGAGCTCGATGCACTCACTACAGAGCATCTCATGATAACTAAGCATACACCCATCAAGAATACATGGCATAGGAGCTATACATGGCAAGAACAACATCATAGCATACACGGATCAACTACAACGACCTCGTGAAAATTGAATCTCACGCAAACAGTCTGCCAGGAAACATTTTCAAGCAAAAGTAGAGCACGAAAATGACATGCTAGACTACTCCATAAATGCCAACAAAGGCATGGATGGATAGAGAACATCCATATGTTCACAACACCCTTACTGATCATGCTCAAAAAGGGCATAGAACTCTCTGTAACAACATGAACATATGGCATAAAATTAACAGCAGGACATGACTTAGTGAAATCACTAAGTTCCTGAAATCAGCAACATCATCATCCCTACTTTGCATGCTTGTTCTAGTCAACACATAGCTCACAAAAATACATGGCAAACACCCCTGGAAAGATGGCATGGCAATGTTCAACTCACATGTAGGACTCAATTTCATAGGGTGCACACATAAATCATGGCAAAAATAACAAAAGAGCTCGAACTGATAAGATTCTGAAACTAACGATCTGAAGCCATCTTCCAACAGCATTTCGGGCATCAAGATGAGCTCAAATGCAAATGATGCAATGGAATGAAATTATGTACTCTTCGAGGCGAACAATTTGACATATTATACGCCCAAAACGGAGCCAAGGTTGCGGAGATGTGATGCTATGAAAAATGCACGAAATTATTGCAGACTTAGGACTTAGTGGATTCGGGGGGGAGAAGAAAGTCAACCTTGGCGTTCCAGATCTAGATCGGGCCGGATCCGAGGTCGCCGGAGCTGGAGCTCCTCGCCGGAGGGGAGGACGCCGGCGGTTGGGAGGAGGCGGCGGCGGCGGACGCTACGGCCCGGACGGGCGCAAGCGGCATGGCGGCAGGACGCCACGGCCCCCGAGGCGGCGGCGGCGGACGCCCGGAGGTTGGCGCTGGCGGCGGCGGCGGTGGGCGCGGCGGGCGGCGGCGGGCGGGCGGCGCGGCGCGGCGGCGCAGCAGGGGCGCGGGCGCGGGTCATGCTCAAGTGCAGACACGGAGGGCTCAAGGCGGCCTCAAGGGCCGGGCGGCGGGCTGGCCTGGGCGGCGCACGTGGCGCCTCCGATTGGGCGGCGGCGGCGGCGGGATTTCGTCCGGCTCGGGCCAGACGTGTCCGGTGGTGCGGGGCTAGGGTTTGCCCGAAAAATGCGGGGATGGGCACATATTTATAGGTAGAGGGGGCTAGGAGACTCCAAATGGGGTGTAGTTGAAGGAAATATGCCCTAGAGGCAATAATAAAGTTATTATTTATTTCCTTATTTCATGATAAATGTTTATCATTCATGCTAGAATTGTATTAACCGGAAACATGATACATGTGTGAATGCATAGACAAAACAACATGTCACTAGTATGCCTCTACTAGACTAGCTTGTTAATCAAAGATGGTTATGTTTCCACCATGAACAAGGAGTTGTTATTTGATTAACAAGGTCACATCATTAGTAGAATGATCTGATTGACATGACCCATTCCCTTAGCCTAGCACACGATCGCTTAGTATGTTGCTACCGCTTTTATCCATGACATATACATGTTCCTGTAACTATGAGATTATGCAACTCCGTTTATCAAGGAACACTTTGGTGCTACCAAACGTCACAACGAATCGGGTGATTATAAAGGAGTACTACAGGTGTCTCCAAAGGCAAATGTTGGGTTGGCGATTTGAGATTAGGTTTTGTCACTCCGATTGTCGGAGAGGTATCTCTGGGCCCTCTCGGTAATGCACATCACTTAAGCCTTGCAAGCACTACAACTAATGAGTTAGTTGTGAGATGATGTATTACTGAACGAGTAAAGAGACTTGCGGTAACGAGATTGAACTAGGTATTGATACCGACGATCGAATCTCGGGCAAGTAACATACCGATGACAAAGGAACAACGATGTTGTTATGCGGTCTGACCGATAAAGATCTTCGAGAATATGTAGGAACCAATATGGGCATCCAGGTCCCGCTGTTGGTTATTGACCGTGAATAGTTCTAGGTCATGTCTACATTGTTCTCGAACCGTAGGGTCCGCACGCTTAAGGTTTCGATGATGCTTACTATGAGTTTATGTATTTTGATGTACCAAGAAGTTCGAGTCCCGGATGGGATCACGGACATGACGAGGAGTCTCGGAATGGTCGAGACATAAAGATTGATATATTGAAGCCTATGTTTGGAGTTCGAATGGTTCCGACGAAAACAGGAATTTACCGGAGTACCGGAGGTTACTGGAACCCCGGGAGGTAAATGGGCCTCGATGGGCCTTAGTGGAAAGGAGAAGGGCCAGCCCTAGGTGGCGCTAAGGCCCCCCTTCCCTAGTCCTACTAGGACTAGGAGAAGGGGCCGCCCCTCTCTCTCTTTCCCTCCGGAATCCTAGTCCAACTAGGATTGGGGGAATCCTACTCCCGAGGGAGTAGGACTCCTGGCGCCTCCTCTTGGCCGCCGCCCCCTCCCCTTGCTCCTTTATATACGGGGCAAGGGGCACCTTGGAACACACAAGTTGATCTTGAGATCGCTCTTAGCCGTGTCGTGCCCCCTCCACCATATTCCACCTCGGTTATACCGTCAAAGCTTAGCGAAGCCCTGCGCCGTGAAACATCAAGATCGCCACCACGCCGTCGGTTGACGAAACTCTCCTCGACACTCGGCTGGATCGAGTACGAGGGACGCCATCGAGCTGTACGTGTGTCAAGAACTCGGGCGCCGAGTAACGGCGCCGGATCGGTCGGATCGCGAGGAGAACGTCGACTACTTCCTCTACGCCAGATCGCTTCGCCGGGCCTACAAGGGTATGTGGACAACACTCTCCCTCTCGTTGCTATACATCACCATGATCTTGCGTGTGCGAGGAAAATTTTGAAATTACTACGCTCCCCAACAAAGGGCATCCGAGCCTAGGTTTTTCTATGGTTTGATGTTTTGCACGAGTAGAACACAAGTGAGTTGTGGGCGATGCAAGTCATACTACCTACCAGCATGTCATACTTTGGTTCAGCGGTATTGTGAGATGAAGCGCCCAGACCGACATTACGCAGACGCTTACGCGAGACTGGTTTCACCGCCGCGAGCACTCGCTGCTTAAAGGTGACCGGTGGGTGCTGCTCTCTCACTTTAGTTGAACTGAGTGTGGCTACGCCCGGTCCTTGAGAAGGTTAAAACGGAGTCTATTTGACGAAGTATCGCTGTGGTTTTGATGCGTAGGTGAGACTGGTTCTTGCTTAAGCCCGTAGCAGCCACGTAAAATTTGCAACAACAAAGTAGAGGACGCCTAACTTGTTTTTGCAGGCATGTTGTGATGTGATATGGTCAAGACGTGATGCTATATTTTATTGTATGAGATGATCATGTTTTGTAACCGGTTATCGGCAACTGGCAGGAGCCATATGGTTGTCGTTTTATTGTATGCAATGCAATCGCCCTGTAATGTTTTACTTTATCACTAAGCGGTAGCGATAGTCGTAGTAACATAAGTTTGGCGAGACGACAACGATGCTGCGATGGAGATCAAGGTGTCGCGCCGGTGACGATGGTGATCATGGTGGTGCTGCAAGATGGAGATCGTGAAGCACAAGATGATGATGCCCATATCATATCACTTATATTGATTTGCATGTGATGTTTATCCTTTTATGCATCTTATCTTGCTTTGATTGACGGTAGCATTATAAGATGATCTCTCACTAAATTATCAAGAAGTGTTCTCCCCGAGTATGCACCGCTGCCAAAGTTCGTCGTGCCTGCACACCACGTGATGATCGGGTGATAAGCTCTACGTCCATCTACAACGGTGCAAGCCAGTTTTGCACACGCAGAATACTCGGGTTATACTTGACGAGCCTAGCATATGCAGATATGGCCTCGGAACACGGAGACCGAAAGGTCGAGCGTGAATCATATAGTAGATATGATCAACATAAGATGTTCACCATTGAAAACTACTCCATTTCACGTGATGATCGGTTATGGTTTAGTTGATTTGGATCACGTGATCACTTAGATGACTAGAGAGATGTTTTTCTAAGTGGGAGTTCTTAAGTAATATGATTAATTGAACTTAAATTTATCATGAACTTAGTACCGATAGTATCTTGCTTGTTTATGTTTGATTGTAGATAGATGGCTCGTCTGTTGTTCCGTTGAATTTTAATGCGTTCCTTGAGAAAGCAAAGTTGAAAGATGATGGTAGCAATTACACGGACTGGGTCCGTAATTTGAGGATCATCCTCATTGCTGCACGTAAGAGTTACGCCCCGATGCACCGCTAGGTGACAGCTTCTTCTGTGGAGCAACGCCGATGTTGTGAACGTCTGGCGAGCAAAGCGATGACTACTCTATAGTTCAAGGTGCCATGCTTTACGGCTTAGAACCGGGACTTCAACGACGTTTTGAACGTCATGGAGCATATGAGATGTTCCAGAGTTGAAGTTAATATTCCAACAGAATGCCCGGATTGAGAGATATGAAGTCTCCAATAAGTTCTATAGCTGCAAGATGGAGGAGAACAGTTCATTAGTGAGCATATACTCGTAATGTCCGGGTACTACAATCACTTGACACAATTGGGAGTTAATCTTCCGGATGATTGTGTCATTGATGAATTCTCCAATCACGCCACCAAGCTACAAAGGCTTCGTGATGAACTATAATATGCAAGGGTTAGTAAAGACTATACCGAGCTCTTCGCAATGCTAAAAGCTGGAGGTAGAAATCAAGAAGGAGCATCAAGTGTTGATGGTCAATAAGACCACTAGTTTCAAGAAGAAAGGCAAAGGGAAGAAGAAGGAGAATCTCAAGAAGAACAGCAAGCAAGTTGTCGCTCAGAGAAGAAACCCAAGTCTGGCCCTAAACCTGAAATCGAGTGCTTCTCGCAAGCGGACGGTCATTTGAAGCGGAACTGCCCCAAGTATTTGGCGGATAAGAAGGATGGCAAGGTGAACAAAGGTATATGTGATATACATGTTATTGATGTGTACCTTACTAGAGCTCGCAGAGCACTGGTATTTGATACTCGGTTCATTGCTAATATTTGCAACTCAAACAGGACTACGGATTGCTTAACACGGCAAAGGACGAGGTGACGATCGCGCGTGGGAAATGGTTCCAAAGTCGATGTGATCGCGGTCGGCACGCTACCTCTACATCTACCTTCGGATTAGTTTTAGACCTAAATAATTGTTATTTGGTGCTGCGCTGAGCATGAACATTATATCTGGATCTTGTTTGATGCTAGACGGTTATTCATTTAAATCGAGAGAATAATGGTTGTTCTATTTATATGAGTAATATCTTTTATGGTCATGCACCCTTGAGGAGTGGTCTATTTCTTATGAATCTCGATAGTGGTGATACACATATTCATAATGTTGAAACCAAAAGATGCAGAGTTGATAATGATAGTGCAACTTATTTGTGGCACCGCCGCTTAGGTCATATCGGTGTAAAGCGCATGAAGAAACTCCATGCCGATGGACTTTTGGAGTCACTTGATTATGAATCACTTGGCACTTATGAACCGTGCCTCATGGGCAAGATGACTAGAACACCGCTTCTCCGGTACTATGGAGAGAGCAACAGATTTGTTGGAAATCATACATACAGATGTATGTGGTCCGATGAATATTGAGGCTCGTGGCGGATATCGTTATTTTCTCACCTTCACAGATGACTTAAGCAGATATGGGTATATCTACTTAATGAAACATAAGTCTGAAACATTTGAAAAGTTCAAAGAATTTCAGAGTGAAGTTGAAAATCATCGTAACAAGAAAATTAAGTTTCTACGATCTGATCGTGGAGGTGAATATTTGAGTTACGAGTTTGGTCTACATTTGAAACAATGCGGAATAGTTTCAAGAACTCACGCCACCCGAACACCACAGCGTAATGGTGTGTCCGAACGTCAGAATCGTACTTTACTAGATATGGTACGATCTATGATGTCTCTTACAGATTTACCGCTATCGCTTTGGGGTTATGCTCTAGAGACGGCCGCATTCACACTCGAATAGAACACCGTCGAAATCCGCTGAGACGACACCTTATGAACTATGGTTTGGCAAGAAACCAAAGTTGTCGTTTCTTAAAGTTTGGGGATGCGATGCTTATGTGAAAAAGCTTCAACCTGATAAGCTCGAACCCAAATCAGAGAAATGTGTCTTCATAGGATACCCAAAGGAAACAGTTGGGTACACCTTCTATCACAGATCCGAAGGCAAGACATTCGTTGCTAAGAATGGATCCTTTCTAGAGAAGGAGTTTCTCTTGAAAGAAGTGAGTGGGAGGAAAGTAGAACTTGATGAGGTAATAGTACCTTCTCCCTTACTTGAAAGTAGTTCGTCGCAGAAACCGGTTTCTGAGACACCTACACCAAGTAGTGAGGAAGTTGATGATGTTGATCATGAAACTTCAGATCAAGTTACTACTGAAACCTCGTAGATCAACCAGAGTAAGATCCGCACTGAGTGGTACGGTAATCCTGTTCGGAAGTCATGCTACTAGATCATGATGAACCTACGAACTATGAAGAAGCGATGGTGAGCCCAGATTCCATAAAATGGCTTGAGGCCATGAAATCTGAGATGGGATCCATGTATGAAAACAAAGTGTGGACTTTGGTTGACTTGCCCGAGGGTAGGCAAGCAATAGAAAACAAGTGGATCTTCAAGAAGAAGACCGACGCTGCCGGTAATGTTATCGTATAAAGCTCGACTTGTCGCAAAAGGTTTTCGACAAGTTCAAGGGATTGACTACGATGAGACCTTCTCACCCGTAGCGATGCTTAAGTCCGTCCGAATCATGTTAGCAATTGCCGCATTTTATGATTATGAAATTTGGCAAATGGATGTAAAGACTGCATTCTGAATGGATTTACGGAAGAAGAGTTGTATATGATGCAACCGAAGGTTTTATCGATCCAAAGGAGCTAACAAAGTGTGCAAGCTCCAGCGATCCATCTATGGACTGGTGCAAGCATCTAGGAGTTGGAATAAACGCTTTGATAGTGTGATCAAAGCATTTGGGTTTGTCTGCACTTTTGGAGAAGCCTGTATTTATAAGAAAGTGAGTGGGAGCTCAGAGCATTTCGATATTATATGTAGATGACATATTGCTAATCGGAAATGATATAGAATTTCTGGATAGCATAAAGGGATACTTGAATAAGAGTTTTTCAATGAAAGACCTCGGTGAAGCTGCTTACATATTGGGCATCAAGATCTATAGAGATAGATCAAGACGCTTAATTGGACTTTCACAAAGCACATACCTTGACAAAGTTTTGAAAAAGTTCAAAATGGATCAAGCAAAGAAAGGGTTCTTGCCTGTGTTACAAGGTGTGAAGTTGAGTCAGACTCAATGCCCGACCACTGCAGAAGATAGAGAGAAAATGAAAGATGTTCCTATGCTTCAGCCATAGGCTCTATCATGTATGCAATGCTGTGTACCAGACCGATGTGTGCCTTGCTATAAGCCTAGCAGGAGGTACCAAAGTAATCCAGAGTGGATCATCGGACAGCGGTCAAGAACATCTGAAATACCGAAAAGGACTAAGGATATGTTTCTCGATATGGAAGTGACAAAGAGCTCATCGTAAACGGTTACGTTGATGCAAGCTTTGACACCGATCCGACGATTCTAAATCGCAGACCGGATACGATTTACACTAAACGGAGGAGCTGTCGGTTGGTGCAGTTCTAAACAAAGCGTCGTGGCGGGATCTACATGTGAAGCGGAATACATAGCAGCTTCGGAAGCAGCTAATGAAGGAGTCGGATGAAGGAGTTCATATCCGATCTAGGTGTCATACCTAGTGCATCGGGTCCAATGAAAATCTTCTCGTGACAATATCGAGCAATTGCCTTAGCAAAGGAATCCAGATTTCACAAGAGGACCAAGCACATCAAGAGACGCTCAATTCCATCCGGACTTAGTCCAGACGGAGACATAGAGATTTGCAAGATACATACGGATCTGAATGTTGCGACCCGCTGACTAAGCCTCTTCCACGAGCAAAACATGATCAGCACCAAGACTCCATGGGTGTTAGAATCATTACTATGTAATCTAGATTATTGACTCTAGTGCAAGTGGGAGATCAAGGAAATATGCCCTAGAGGCAATAATAAAGTTATTATTTATTTCCTTATTTCATGATAAATGTTTATCATTCATGCTAGAATTGTATTAACCGGAAACATGATACATGTGTGAATGCATAGACAAAACAACATGTCACTAGTATGCCTCTACTAGACTAGCTTGTTAATCAAAGATGGTTATGTTTCCGACCATGAACAAGGAGTTGTTATTTGATTAACAAGGTCACATCATTAGTAGAATGATCTGATTGACATGACCCATTCCCTTAGCCTAGCACACGATCGCTTAGTATGTTGCTACCGCTTTTATCCATGACATATACATGTTCCTCGTAACTATGAGATTATGCAACTCCGTGCCATCGAAGGAACACTTTGGTGCTACCAAACGTCACAACGAATCGGGTGATTATAAAGGAGTACTACAGTGTCTCCAAAGGCAAATGTTGGGTTGGCGATTTCGAGATTAGGTTTTGTCACTCCGATTGTCTGAGAGGTATCTCTGGGCCCTCTCGGTAATGCACATCACTTAAGCCTTGCAAGCACTACAACTAATGAGTTAGTTGTGAGATGATGTATTACGGAACGAGTAAAGAGACTTGCCGTAACGAGATTGAACTAGGTATTGATACCGACGATCGAATCTCGGCAAGTAACATACCGATGACAAAGGAACAACGATGTTGTTATGCGGTCTGACCGATAAAGATCTTCGAGAATATGTAGGAACCAATATGGGCATCCAGGTCCCGCTGTTGGTTATTGACCGTGAATAGTTCTAGGTCATGTCTACATTGTTCTCGAACCGTAGGGTCCGCACGCTTAAGGTTTCGATGATGCTTATTATGAGTTTATGTATTTTGATGTACCAAGAAGTTCGAGTCCGGATGGGATCACGGACATGACGAGGAGTCTCGGAATGGTCGAGACATAAAGATTGATATATTGGAAGCCTATGTTTGGAGTTCGGAATGGTTCCGGGCGAAAACGGGAATTTACCGGAGTACCGGGAGGTTACCGGAACCCCCCGGGAGGTAAATGGGCCTCGATGGGCCTTAGTGGAAAGGAGAAGGGCCAGCCCTAGGTGGCGCGCCCTCCCCTTCCCTAGTCCTACTAGGACTAGGAGAAGGGGCCGGCCCCCCTCTCTCTCTTTCCCCCCTCCGGGAATCCTAGTCCAACTAGGATTGGGGGAATCCTACTCCCAGAGGGAGTAGGACTCCCTGGCGCGCCTCCTCTTGGCCGCCCCCCCTCCCCTTGCTCCTTTATATACGGGGCAAGGGGCACCTTGAACACACAAGTTGATCTTGAGATCGTTCCTTAGCCGTGTGCGGTGCCCCTCCACCATATTCCACCTCGGTTATACCGTCATGAAGCTTAGGCGAAGCCCCGCCGGTGAAACATCAAGATCGCCACCACGCCGTCGTCTTGTGAAACTCTCCCTCGACACTCGGCTGGATCGAGTACGAGGGACGCCATCGAGCTGTACGTGTGTCAAGAACTCGGGGCGCCGGAGTAACGGCGCAGGATCGGTCGGATCGCGAGGAGAACGTCGACTACTTCCTCTACGCCAGATCGCTTCGCCGGGTCTACAAGGGTATGTGGACAACACTCTCCCCTCTCGTTGCTATACATCACCATGATCTTGCGTGTGCGTAGGAAAATTTTGAAATTACTACGTTCCCCAACAGTAGTTTTCGCCCACACGATCGTGATCGAACGACCGAGGGCATGGAAGGGAGTTAGATGGGTTATTGGGCTGTTTTGGAGGGTTGTTGGGCTGCAACTCAAAAGAGGCCTTTGCGAGAGTGCGGTTAACCGTTGGAGTACCAAACGAACTCCAAATGACCCGAAACTTGACAGGTGGTCTACCGGTGCTATACCAGGGCCACTTGGCAAGGCTCGGTCCATTCCGAGAATGTTCAACACCCGCACACGGAAAAAGAACAAGAGGGGACGCCGGGGAACATAGGAGTGTCGGATTGCAAAACGGACAACGGGGAATATGCTCGGAATCATGAGACGAACACGTATGCAAATGAGATGCACATGATGACATGATATGAGATGCATGACATGAACAAAATGTAAAATGAAAACAAAACCCAACCACGGAGGGAATATCATAGCACATATCCGAAAATGGCAAGAGTTGGAGTTACAAATATGGAAAGATACATCCGGGGTGTTACATATGGCTTGGGTTCCCAAGAGAAATCTTCAAGTCAAGAGCGGAATCACATCTCCTGTTGCGAAGCCGGCAGGAGTAAAGGAGGACAAGCGTGAAGCCGGTAGGCAGAGTCGATTGTTTTCATCTCAATATAGCGGACTCCAAATGGCACATCGTCCATATTCTTCAACCGTTCCATCAAAGCCAGCATCCCGGAGCTTAATCCCAGCTGAAGCATCTGAATTATTTCGGCTATTCACACTTTGGTGGACGGGTTCACCATGTCCTTCGAAATAAGGACACATGGCCGATATTTGCATATCGCCCTAAGAGTACATTATGTTGACAAAGTTGGCATCTGAATAATTGTGCTCATTGTGGTGTATCTCATATTCCCAAAGCCAATTCTTAGTTTTGCCAAACACTGGAAGGCCGACTAATTATTCGGCCACTAATCGAGGATCTAGTGCAGCAAAAGTTGTCGACTCATATTGTTGGTTTATCGCAGGATCTAGAGAAAGTGTGTCACCGAGATGAATGAAGCTCGTTAACTCGGGAGCAAGGAAATGTTGACTTAGGAGACCGAAAGAAAGGAGCGTGACATCCCATTTATCGATCGGCGCCATCGGGCGCCAAATCAAAGTGCCGTGGAGATTATTTCCGAGATTCGCTAAGCGATGCCAAAAATCGGCGTTATTCACGTATTTCTTCACGGGCTTGATTTGAAGACTTCATGATGACTAGAGCTTACATGCTAATAATCAAGCCGAATATGATGTGCTATTCAGGCTAGAGGACTTTTTGGCTACAGGGGTGGCGTGCATCAAGGTTCACAATGATTCGTTGCCAACCGTCCAACAAATGTTATCTTTATATGCATCGATTTAATCACTCAAACATTGACCTCACAAGTTGCGGTCGACTCCACGGTGGAGTCGGCCATCGATGGATCTAATGCGAGTCATATAGCTGGCTGGAGAAAGTTTCTCTTATTTGCGTGATTCAAGTCGAGAGGCGACGTTGTTCGGCGGAGGCTTGATGTTGTACTTTGATAACGAGTTGAGTCGCCGAACAGTTGACAGTATTCCTTTGAGGTGCATGGTCATAATCGTTCGGCAACCGTCTTCGTTGAAGGGTTCTAATATTCCCAGGGAATGCCTAGACAAATGCAAGGTCCGGATTGACATAAGAAACTTACGTGGAAGCCTTTGTGATATCCAATTGTTGTTTTCAGACAAATATTATCCAAGAGGCTCTACCGAAGAAGCAACAAACACGAGCATATAGATGATTAAAATTATCATACTCAACATGCACAGCCGATGGAGTGTTGACATCGTGCTTAAAAATTACCCTAGGCAAGGTATTTTCTGGCACACAAGCTCTGCCAGAAAACAGGGGGGCATGTGTTGACACCTGTTTTTGGCAAGACACAGATTGCAATGAAGATGGTCTCGAGTGAATGGGCCTTCAGCATGAAAATATTCACGTCGCCGAGTGGAACGACTTTGATGTTTCGGTTATATTCATTCGACCTTATCTTACGGACCGAAACTATACTCCGAGTGGCATAATTCAATGCTCTGAGTGATTTTTGGCCAATCATGCCTTCAAGACGACCTCGGATGAAGAAGTACTCTAAAGGAATTGTCTTCGTCTCGTCGAGGCAATTGATTTTGATATATAACTCATCTCAATCCGAGTTCATATGCAAAAGTTAGAGGCAATACACTGCAGGCCGAAGCTGAATGAAAATATGGCGCAAAGTACCGGGCACGCCCTGTCCGATAGGTCGCGCGAGCAATTTGGCCTTCAAGACGGCATTGAATCGAAAAACCTTCAACACGAAAAAGTTTCGCCTCGTCGAGCCGATCGATTTTCATATAAAATTCGTCTCAATCCGAGGTCGATGCAACCTGGAGAGGCAAATCAAGATCCGCTATGTTTTTGGTCGAGTGAAAAGCTTACCATCCGAGTGAAAACTCACCGTCGAGTGAAAGCTTACCTTTCGGGTGAAAACCTACCGATCGAGTAAAAGGTCGAGTGAAAGCTTACCATCCGAGTGAAAACTCACCGGTCGAGTGAAAACCTACCTATCGAGTCACCGGTCGAGTGAAAACCTACCGATCGAGTCACCGGTCGAGTGAAAACCTACCGATCGAGTCAATGGTCGAGTGAAAACCTACCGATCGAGTAAAAGGTCGAGTGAAAACCTACCGATCGAGTAAAAGGTCAAAAACTTACCGATCGAGTAAAAGGTCGAGTGAAAACTTATCGATCGAGTAAGAGATTGTCTTCCGACTGAAAATGTGGTCATCATCCGAGTGAAAGATTGTCTTCCGAGTGAAAATGTAGTCATCCGAGTGAAAAGGTCCAGTCGAGTGAAAGACTCTAATATCCGAGTGGATGAGCTCAAATCCGAGTGAAACTGAACATGTGCCCGAAAGTTTATCAAGATGACCTCGGATGAAGAAGTGTTCAATACAGAAGTTGTGCGTATCGTCAAGACGGTAAACTTTGCTTTTGGAGTCATCGTCATCAGAGATGGTATATGGCCTGCAAATTCACTACAAGACTCGGATAATTCAGTCTACCGGAAGACCGAGTCCAACTGGAAGGTAAAGATGACCTCGAAAAGCATTCAAGATGGCCTTATTTGAAAAAGTGATCAACATGAGAGTTGCTCGTATCGTCGAGGCGCATAAGTTTGATATTTGGGCCATTTTGATCGGAGGTCATATGGAGGCTCGGCGGCTTGCACAAGGAGGAAGACAGAAGTTGGGCCAGATTCAGACTGGATCCGAGTTGAAATAGAACTAGGACTCTAGGACGCGAATTGATGTAATTTTTCTTGTAAGGAAAGCCTAGATGAATCCTTTACTTGTACGGGAAGTCCAGCCGCCTCTTATATATGTTGGGGGTGACGGCCGATTGAACAAGACCAATCGAACCAATCAATCTATTACACTTTTGTGTTCATCTATCTTTATCCCCTACCCTTGTATCTTTCTTTCTCGTTCTTCGTTCGTTCTTCGCATTGGAGGGCAGCGATCCACGAGGCTCTAGGGGCGAGCGAATCGACCTAGGGCAGCCCATAGCCGCCGCGAGCCCTGACGGGGTCCCTCCCGGGCAAGTGGGGCTTCGGGTCTACAAAAGCGCCCGCCGACTGTCTTGCGTATCGCGCTGTCGGTCGGGTCTCCTTCGACGTGAGCTGCGGTGCATCACCCCCGGCGTCGAGGGTACACGCTGACGTGTTCGTGTGTCAACACGGGTGAATGTGGACGTGCTTTTCCATCCAAGGAACATTGCTCTGATTGGGTATGCAATGTGTCCGTTGATTTGGATCTTTGGAATGTCGCCCTTGGCCCTTTGTTCTCTGTATGTGAGTGCAAGAGCACTGTGCTGGTGTGGAACAAGTGTGGACATATACTCTCTCCGTCCGGAAATACTTGTCGGAGGAATGGATGTATCTAGACGTATTTTAGTTTTAGATACATCCATTTTTATGCATTTCTCCGACGAGTATTTCCGGACGGAGGGAGTACAACATACTTACATGAAGAAGGAACTTGAAGGAGCTGTTTGGTTTGAAACCACATTTTAGACAAGCCACACTATGGTCCCACATCACATACACACAAAAAGTGTGTCAAGATTCCTTTAGGCTTACCAACTTGTGGCTCTTATTTCGATGAACTAATCTTAGGCAAGTTTGACAACATGGCAAAACGTTTGACAACATTCCTCACTGATGTGAGGAATCCTCTGCTCTGCTGTGCTCTGACAGTTGATGATCACCCCCAGTGGAGTGCAGCGGGGCGGGGTTCAATGCAACCAACAACAAGCAATGAAGCAAATCGGGACCATGGAATGCGCCAATGGAAGACACAACAAGGACGACGACGTGTAAAATATAGTGCCATGCAAGCCAAGTTAGGTACTATAGGTAGCTTGGAAAGATCAAGGATAGGATGCATGCGCTGTATCCGTACGTACGGTGGTGTGATGTTGATCTGAATCTCACTCATCTCGTCATCCAGTCCGGTCCGTGCGAAAAAGAAACTAGGAGCGGCACGGGTACGGGAGACCGACGCATATGCGACATGTGGCGACGTGGGCCGACCGGTTCCATTCCATGGATATATCGGTGGAATGCTCTTCACCTTGCCACGCATCAACATGCATTCATGAACCATCTACATGCATGTTTCCAGGAACACGTACATCATGGTCTGGGATGTTTCATGTATACTCCGCCACGTATCAGAGATCGATGAGATAAACCGGTGAGAGCTCGATCAAATTACAAGTGCATCTGCCCGCCGGTCGAAAGAGGGGGATTTACGGATGGGGTAGAGAGAGAGGAAGACGTTGCAGATGTGAGCCTTCAAGAAGGGGATGACGCCCGCTGACGCCACCGTCGTCGGTTTGACCAAGGCCAGGCAGTGATTTCACCCTGGCAGAAACGCTCCACCTCTGACAAGGGTGTGACTAGATGCGAGAACACCTATTGCACCACCGCCATGGATCACCAAACGTGAGCTCTGCCCACGAGCATTGCCGCTCCCATCAATAGGGCCGTCACCCTACATCCATGCACTTCAGAGGTCATCAAAAGGCATGACCCTGACAAACCCTACAAACGAGGGGTCGCTAGCGACCGGTCTCGCATGAACACCGTCGGACCTGGGAAACGGAGGCACCAAGCTGGGAAAAAAAGGAAAGGAGGAGGAGGAGGAGTGGAGCATGTCCACAACCATCGACGGATGCCCAGACCACCCGTCCCTCCCGTCAACCTTCGCCCTGTCACCCCCGTAATGCCCCACCACGACCACCAGCCCAGATTCGCATGAAACCAATATGGTCACCTACCTAAGGAGGAAGGGAGCCGGGTGTCCCGAGAACCGCTATCGCACATAAGCCTTCAGTGTCGGTCTGCGCTAGCCCATCCGAGACGAGGAAGCCCCGCCGCCACCCGGACGCACCCTCTGATAGTGGTGAGGGAGGAGGCGGGTGGGGGAGTACCCCGTTGGCACAATCTAGGGTTCCTTCCCAACGCCAGGCGGGGCTGACATGGCAGGGGTTGGGAGATTTTTTTTTTCTTGGTTGGCTAAACCTTTTTTGCCTACTAATAACTACTCCTACGACATTATTTGTTCATATGATCTTAAGTGAAGTAGTACTGAATTGGGGTTATCATAACAAACTATGGTTACCGAGTGGCGCTTATGGTTTTTTATTTATTCGGACGTTTATGACTTCTTATGGAACACACGTAGTAGTACGTACGTATTTCCTCTGTTCCGAATTACTCGTCACATGTATGGATGTATCTAGATGTATTTTAATTCTAGATACATCGATTTCAGCGACGAGTAATTTGGGACGGAGAGAGTACTCCTATATGCTTCCACGGGAATCTTGTGCTAATCAAGGAGAGTGTCTTAATTTGCGACCTGATCATTGTGCCTCGTATCGTATGTGGGTCCGCTGTCGAGTGCCGATTCTGACGGCTCGACGCCTTGTCTGTTTGACTGACCGTATTCCTGTCGATGTACGTATTCCATTGGAGAAGAGTGGCTAGAGTCTAGAGGAGGATCTGGCTGTTGCTATTGCGGTGCGTGCGGCGCATCCTTCCACTCCACTGCTCCGGCGATGGCTACACGATCCGCCGCTCCTCCACGCACTTGCAGCAGCAGCAGCAGCATCAGTGGCCGGGTTTGCTCCATTGCCTCTAGATCGATATGAGCAGGCCAATCTGCACATGTTTCTTCAACAAGGAACATACTTCTCTCTCTGATTGCCCTTGTTCTTGGTATTTTTGGAACTCCGAATGTACGCACGTACCACTGTAATGTGACATGGGGAGTCAGCACATTCAAGATTCCGACGGGTAATGTGACGGTCTAATCTTGGAATGTGGTGATGCCGATGAGACCGTCTTCTCGGTGACCCGTTCATTAGGCCAGCTCCACCGCGCGACCCCAAACGAACGTCCTCTTTGGTCGGATTCTGTCCTTCTGGGTAGGGCGATGGGGTCGTGCCCGTCCTGTCCTGGGATGCGGTGGCCGTGCGCCCAGCGCGCGGCCGCATCCTTTTGCCCCATTCCGTCCGCCAGGGCCTAAAATGCCCATATTTTCATATTAAAACAAGTTTGCGCGTTCAAATATTAATTGTTGAAAATTAAAATAGTTTTACAACAGAATCAAAATTGTCTCTAATAAAAATGTTAGAGTTGTGTCGAATATTGTGTACAAGGTAGGTTACAGTTGGACTTGTAGTAGTATTGTGTTTATAGGATATGGAGTCGTGTCCAAGTAGGACACTTGTATCTTAGGCCTCTCTTATATAGCGGGGGTAGACACACGATGTAACCTATGCCAACATAATAGCACAAGCGCGCAAAGGGGAGCCGGCGGCGTGTGCCGGCGCCCGGGTGGCCAGGGTGCGGTATTGTGACGGTGTCACGGGGAGGAGCGCCCGTAGTCAAGCCCCGGGGATGTAGCTATATCGGTGAACCTCGTTAACAAATCTCGGTGTCGTGCTCGTGTTATTGCTTGGTCCTCGGATGATCGACGGTATGTTTCGGATTTATTCTAACAAGTGGTATCATGAGCTAGGTTATCTGGAGGATGTGAATCGTTGATTTAGAGGAAGTATCGAGTTGAGATGCAGCCAGGTGCGGTGTGGTTCTTGACGAGATCGAAAAAAAGCGATCGGAAGAAGGCGACGTGAGGCGAGTACGCCGGAGGTCTTGCAGATCGGATGCGCATGCAGCGCAGGATTGATCGGCGAAACTGCTAGAGTTCTTCGTCTCGAAGCTGACGGGATCGATGGAAGCAGCGCGGCGTGCACACGCGGCTTGACGGCGATTGGGGCAGCAGGTGCGTGGTGGCAACAGGGCTAGAGCACTGCCTGTAGCAGGCCCACACGACCCAATCAGCACGAGGCGATGGCCTCGTTCGGGTGCGGGCCCAAGTAGGCCGGCGGGGCACAGCTCGGATGCGGCAAGTGCAAACCACGCTGTTGGAGTCCCAGGCTAGACGCGTGCGAAGCTACGAACTAATCGATCTGGAGCAGGCTGGGCAAAGATACGTGAGATTTGTTTGACAAAAAAAACGACACATGGCAGACCCAATCGACGAAAGAAACATCCATTGATACGTATCCATTGAAGCTAGCAAGGACATTGACAAAGCAATAGCCAGCATCAGGAATTGAGCTAAGAATATTTTTTCACATGGTCAGCTATAAGAAGAACCATGGCATCAATGGATACCTGGTTTGAGGTGGAGAAGTTTAACGGGACAGATAACCTTGGGTTATGGCAGACAAGGATGAAAAATTTGTTGGTGCAATAGGGATGCTTGAAGGCGTTGCAGGAAGTCAGGTCAGCTAAGATGGAATTATCATGTGATGGATGGAAATTCGTGAAAGACGATTTGGGAGCCTTGAGCGTGTCGTTGCAGCCGGACAAGTTCGACTGGGTTGGATTAGATGGTCTGACGATCGACGTAAGTCGGTTGGTACAGAAGACGGTGGTGAGATCGGCAACGACGACGTAGGAGTGTGATGCTGATGGTGACCGACTTCTGGGGCGTGGAAACACGTGGCACAAGCCTGAGGCTTGTATGGCTTCGACAAGACTATGGCGCGGGATTGATTCAAGGTGGTGTATACACGGAGCTTGAAGTCGATGAGGCGCAGGGGTGGACTGATCATCTACCATGGAGTCATGTTGAAGGTGGAGCTGGATTGAGGGGCTACGGCGTAAGTCGACGGGGTCGAAGCCTATTCAGCAGGAAAAGCGAGGGACGCGTAATTCGGACTGGAGCCCAGTGGTCCGAGGAAGCGTGAAACTTGTCATCGGTCGGTGATGATCGGTGGTACTCTGCAGTGGGGGTTGAGTGGTGTGGTTTTGCGACCCTTGAGACTCGACCGGGACAGCGGAGGCTCGACGCGGTAATAGCGGCGAGGCGTCATGGCACGCACGGACATGGAGTCGGGCCAGGCTCTGTGGTCATACATGTGGTGAGACAACTGCGAATTTGACTCGGAATGACTACAAGCAACGGTGAAATTCTTTCATGTTTCGACATGACGGTCAAGAAAGGAGCGTGATGTTGAGTTCGTAACTCTTATGTGTGACACCCAATATGTGAGTTGTTCACTTTCACACTGGTCGCTGATCGGTGTGATGTCGCTGAAGGATACTCGAAGTTGGGAGCGCAAACTAGAGTAATGTGAAACTTGATTTTGCTCGAGTGTTGATCAGTGCTCAAGAAAAGGAGGGACTACAAGTTCTGTGGAGTCACATGAAGTCTTTGGAGTAGCAGCGGTACTCACGGGATAAGCTCAAGTCCAATGTACATGGAAGTTTGACGCATGGACAAATTCAGGGTGGTGGAGAATATTCGCCAAGGTGGAGTTTGTTAGAGTTGTGTCGAATATTGTGTACAAGGTAGGTTACAGTTGGACTTGTAGTAGTATTGTGTTTATAGGATATGGAGTCGTGTCCAAGTAGGACACTTGTATCTTAGGCCTCTCTTATATAGCGGGGGTAGACACGATGTAACCTATGCCAACATAATAGCACAGGCGCGCAAAGGGGAGCCGGCGGCGTGTGCCGGCGCCCGGGTGGCCAGGGTGCGGTATTGTGACGGTGTCACGGGGAGGAGCGCCTGTAGTCAAGCCCCGGGGATGCAGCTATATCGGTGAACCTTGTTAACAAATCTCGGTGTCGTGCTCGTGTGATTGCTTGGTCCTCGGATGATCGACGGTATGTTTCGGATTTATTCTAACAAAAAATAGTTTTACAACCAAATCGAAATTGTCTTGAATAAACATAAAATGAACCAATACATCTATCGGTTGTCAATATGCTCCCACACGTGCTCAACCAAGTCATTTTGAAGATCCACATGAGTTTGCCAATCATGCAGCTCACGATGGAACTGGACAAACTGATCAAACGTGGCCGGTTCTTGGTGCAGGGGCTCAACATTGTCACCTTGAAAATCAAATACTTGGTCGAAGATACTGTCATCACGCTCGTCCTCGACGATCATGTTGTGCATGACCACACAAGCAGTCATCACCTCCCAAAGCTTCCTTTCATCCCATGACAGTGCAGGGTATCGAATGATACCCCATCGGGATTGAAGGACACCAAAAGCACGTTCCACATGCTTTCTAGCACTCTCTTGCATTTGGGCAAATCTCTTTATCTTCTCACCTTGGGGCTTCGAGATTGTCTTCACAAAAGTTGACCACTGAGGATATATATCATCAGCTAGATAGTATCATTTGTTGTATTGGTGGTCGTTGATCTCAAAGTTGACAGGTGGGGAGCGGCCTTCTGCAAGCCTCGCGAAGTCTGGAGAACGTTGCAACACGTTGATATCATTGTGAGAACCTGCCATGCCGAAGAAAGAATGCCATATCCAAAGATCATGCGATGCCACCGCTTCTAATATGACAGTGCACTCGTTGACATGCCCCTTGTACTGGCCCTGCCAAGCAAATAAACAGTTCTTCCACTCCCAGTGCATACAATCTATGCTGCCAACACTAGTAGAAAACAGGGCTTTCGTCCAGGCCAATTTAGCCCATTAGTCCCGGTTCAATCCGAACCGGACTAATGTGAGCATTTATCCTGTTCAATGCGGCTAAGGCATTAGTTCCGTTCGCCCGTTTTTAGTCCCGGTTTGTGCCTCAAACCGACTAAAGGCGATGATACCATTAGTCGGTTCATGCCTCAAACCGACTAAAGAGTAGACCTTTAGTCCCGGTTTGAGGCACGAACCGACTAATGGTTGAGACTTTAGTCCTGTTCGTGCCACGAACCGGTACTAAAGGTCCCATTTTCAAACTCTAACCCCCGGGACCGCCTTTTCGATTTTAAAATAAATAAAAGAAAATGATGGAAATGTCAAAAATGAAAGAAAATAAGTTTCCCATGTGATATGTGGTCTAGTTGTTGTGAAAATTTGCAAATGTGAATTTCGAATTTATTTGCAAAATCTCTCTGGAATTTGTAAATATGGGCATAACTTTTGCATACTAACTCGGATGAAAAAGTTTTTTATATGAAAAATCATCTACTCGAAAAGTTGCATCCAAATTTAATAGGGGGAACCCCGTTAAACATTTTCAAAATCCTCAAAAACCTAACAGAAAAAAGTTACGGGGCTTTTAATACCTAGAGTGGAAAAAATCGAAAAATTTCAAACTGTGGTCAAACAATGGTCAAACCATGGTCAAACTAATTATTCTAGAATATTAGTGTTACTAAATAATTTGTTCAGTTATTTTGAATTTTGGTCAAATCTGGTCAAACTGTGGTCAAACTATGGTCAAACTATGGTCAAACTATGGTCAAACCATGGTCAAACTAATTATTCTAGAATATTAGTGTTACTAACTAATTTGTTCAGTTATTTTGAATTTTGGTCAAATCTGGTCAAATCAGAGTCAAACTGTGGTCAAACCATGGTCAAACTAATTATTCAAAATAACTATTGTTTTCTAAATAATTATTGTTTTTGAAAACAATAGTTTGAAACAAACAGGAAATGTGCCAATTCATGCTCAAGCAAAATTCACGAGGGTTAATAGGATTGACATCTTACTATTGTCGAAAACAACAAGTCGCATTTGGAAACGAGGAGAATAGAACCCGGAAGTTAAGCGTGCTCAGGCTGGGTGAGTAGGAGGATGGGTGACCGTTCGGGAAGTTAGGTGATTTGGAATGATGAGGGTGATTAGAGAAGAGGATAAATTGAGCAGTGATGAGGGGTGCTGATTAGAGATTAGGGGTTAAAATAATTCAGAAATTTGAAAATAAAAAATTATTTTAAAAAAATTTCAAAAAAAAAATTTCAGAAAAAAAATCATAAAATTTCCATTAGTCCCGGTTGGTGTTACCAACCGGGACTAAAGGTGGATTGTTAAAGGCTCCACGTGGCCGCGGCCTTTAGTCCCGGTTCTGGATTGAACCGGGACTAAAGGGGGGAGGCATTAGTACCGACCCTTTAGTCCCGGTTCACCAACCGGGACTAAAGGCCCTTACCAACCGGGACAATAGGTCCTTTTTCTACTAGTGCAAGTATGCCTGGAAAGCCTCTAGCTGCGTTGGTCGCCAACAATCTCTCTGTATCAGCGGCAGTTGGCTGCCTCAAGTACTCTGGCCAAACACATCGATCACGCTGGCGTAACTTGTACATTGACATCAGACATGTTGTCTCGCTCATACGCACGTACTCATCCACCAGATCGCCTGGAATTCCATACGCAAGCATGCGGACGGCCGTGGTGCATTTCTGATAAGAGGAGAATCCAAGCTTGCCAAGGGCATCCATCTTGCATTCGAAGTATGGGTCATGACCAACCAATCCCTTTCGGATACGATTGAACACATGCCTTGCCATTCAAAAACGGTGACGGAATTTATCCGGCTTGAATAGCGGTTTGTTGGAAAAGTAATCGACATAGAGCAGGGCATGGCCTCTCTCCCTGTTGCGGTTCAGGTTGGAAGCACGGCCAGAGACTGACCCCCTATACCGAGGAAGCACGGCCAGGGAACAACCAGTGCAGCCACCACAAGATCTTCATCATCCGACGATGAATCATCCGATGAACAAAGGAAGTGGTGGAAGAAAAACTCGTCTCCACTGTCCATACCTTTGTGGGCAAAATGTCGAACACCTTGCGGTCGTGGTGGCGAAGAGGTCGCGATGATCACCTCGACGCAGCAGGGGTGGTTGCCGGCCGGCTACTGGCCGCTCTGGAGCCGTCAGAAGCTGCCGCGGCTGCCGTGGTCCGTCGCCGGCGGTCGTCTCTCCTCTGCCACCGGCAAAGACGGCAGCGGCCAAACCTCCTTCGATCGACGGCCAAAACTACGGCGAAAGCGCGGGCGTGGTGGCGGCCATGTCGAGACGTGGTTTGGTATGGACGGCCGGGGGCTGCGGTGAGGAGGCAGCCGGAGAATAGAGGCGGCGCCGGCGACGGGGCGGGGCGGGAGAGAGGGTCGAAGCGTTGGGAGCGGAGGGACTGCTAGTGTCCCCGACAGGCGGGTCAGGGAGGAGGGGGGGACAATGGCGTGTGTCGCGGCCGTCCGCGCGCGTCTGTTTCACCCAAAACCGAGCGCAAGTTTGGGCCGGGGATGGGTCGAAAATGGACAAAATCCGGACATTTGTTCATTTGAGGCCGCGCGTTGGATCGCGATATTCGTCCGTTTTACCCCAAAAGGACGCATCCGGACAAGATAGGGTCGCGCGGTGACCATCGTCGAGCCGCGATTCCGACGGCTCTTCTCCGCGTCGCTCGACCGGCCGGCCGTGCACGTTGCCGTCGCGACTCTGACAGCTCTCTGACCTTGCTGTTGCTGTTGCCATTGCGGTGCGTGCGTGCACTGCATCCTCTACTTCGCCGGCCGTCCCCTTCCGCTGCATCTTTGCTCAGCGTGCATGCTCTGCCCGGTTGAATCTGCACGTGCTTTTCCAAGGAGTGAACAGAGATCAAACTCTCTCCGTTGAATCTCGATGCGCACATTGATCTGGATCTTGGGAATCTCTGGTTCGCAAGGCAGGAGAAGCAGAGCTAGCAATAGCATGGATCGATCCTCACAACCCGAGGAATCTGTAGATGCGTGCGTCGATCCCACTGCTATGCCCTTCTCTGCTCCCATATTTGATCAGCCATAATGCAATGCTGGCACATAGATGGATGATGAGTGTAAGACAATGATTTGGGGGGAACCAGCACAACCCTCTAGGGGTGGCTTATCTCATATATATATGGGTGTGTTACAGTAGGTACAAGTATACGTACACAAATACAGAAGCTATACATAGTCTAACACCCTCCCTCAATCTCAGCCACTTTCTAAAGAACTGAGAAGGGTAAGATTGCGCCTACAAGCCTCGAACTGTGGTAAAGGCAAAGGCTTAGTGAAGATGTCTGCAAGTTGATCTTTTGAAGAGATGAACTTGATCTGGAGCTGCTTCTGTGACACACGTTCCCGTACAAAATGATTGTCCACTTCAATGTGTTTCGTTCGGGCATGAAATACCGGATTAGCAGACAGGTATGTAGCACCGATGTTATCACACCAAAGGATAGGAGGCTGTGGTTGAGACATACCCAACTCCTGAAGCAAAGACTGCACCCAAATAATCTCTGCAGTAGCATTAGCCACAGCCTTGTACTCAGCTTCAGTACTACTACGTGACACAGTAGCCTGTTTCCGAGCACTCCAGGCGATCAAGTTAGAGCCAAAGAACACAGCATAGCCCCCCGTGGATCGCCTGTCATCCGGGCTGCCAGCCCAGTCCGCATCAGAGTAGGCCGAAAGAACCCGAGAAGAAGACGGCCGAATATGCATCCCAAAAGACACTGTGAATTGGACATAACGCAGGATGCGCTTAACAGCCGCCCAATGAGTGTCGCGAGGAGCCTGAAGATACTGACAAACCCTGTTGACAGCATAAGAAATATCTGGCCGCGTAATCGTCAAGTACTGAAGGCCACCAACAATACTCCTGTACTCTGTAGCATCGGCCGAAGACAGAAGCGCACCATCAACAGCAGTGAGCTTCTCGGTAGATGACATGGGTGTGGTAGTTGGTTTGCACTTAAGCATCCCAGCTCGCTGCAACAAATCCAATGAGTACTTCTTTTGTGTCAGAACAAGACCATCAGCGCGAGAGAGAACCTCCACCCCAAGAAAGTAGTGAAGCTTCCCAAGATCTTTGACAGCAAAGGCAGCACCAAGAGAGCGAACAAGAGCATCAGCAGCATACCGAGAGGAACTGACCAGAATAATGTCATCCACATAGACCAAAAGATACATAGTGACATCTGATTTCTGGAGAAGAAATAATGAGGAGTCAACATTGGACGACACAAACCCATGAGCACGAAGAGCTGATGCAAGACGAGCATGCCAGGCACGAGGAGCTTGCTTCAGGCCATAGAGCGCTTTGGTGAGACGGCAGATGTGATCAGGACGATCAGGATCAGAGAAACCAGGCGGCTGTCGCATATAAACCTCTTCCTCCAAGAAACCATGAAGAAAGGCATTCTGCACATCAAGTTGACGAAGAGACCAACCGCGAGTGACAGCAAGAAAAAGAAGAAGCCTGATGGTGGTAGGCTTGACAACGGGACTGTAGGTGTCCTCATAATCAAGACCATAGCGCTGCCGAAATCCTCTGGCGACAAGGCGCGCTTTATAACACTCAATAGATCCATCCGAGTGCTTCTTAACTTTAAAAACCCACTTGCAGTCAATAACATTAACCCGTGGTGGGGGAGGAACAAGAGTCCATGTCTCGTTGCGAAGAAGAGCGTGGTACTCCTGCTCCATAGCCTCTCGCCAATGAGGAACACGCATGGCAGCCTGATACGAGCGGGGCTCAGAAGTCGGATCCGCAACAGCAGCAGCCAGACATGCTGACAACCAAGCAACAGTACCATCCGTACGCTCCTTTGGTCGAAAAATACCACTGCGACTGCGTGTATGTGGACGTAACACATGAGCCGTCAAGGTCGAAGAGGCAGCCGGCGAAGGACTGGGCGACGAAGTGGCAGACGATGGAACCAGGTCCTCTGTCGTGACAGCCGGCTCAGTTGATCCAGAACCCGCCAGTGGACTACCCAGCAGATGCACGGGCGAGGCCGGCGAGGCAGACCGAGCCACGGGCGAGGCCGGCGTAGCGGGCCGATCTGCTGGAGACACGGGCGAGGCCGGCGTAGCGGGCCGATCCGCTGGAGATGCGGGCGAGGCCGGCGTAGCGGGCCGATCTGCTGGAGACGCGGGCGAGGCCGACGAAGCGGGCCGATCCGCTGGAGACGCGGGCAAGGCCGGCGTAGCGGGCCGAGCCGCGGAAGACGCAGGCGCTCGAGGCCGATCAGAGGACGAGGCCGAGACCGCAGATGCATCCACCGAGCGTGCATGGGCGCACGGATCGAGGCCATGCAACGTCGCTGCATGATCGACGTGCACAGCAGAGGGCGGCGGCGATGATGATGGGGAGTCCTCCAAAAGCTCCAAACGAGCCCCACGTTCGGTTCCTGCACCATGGTTAGGCAATAACACAGGAGAGTATGCAACATCATCAAATTGGTCAGAGGCAGGAGAGAATGAATGCATGGACGGAGGAGCATCTGTGGACACAGGTAGATTGGCAAAGGGGAAGACATGCTCATCAAACACCACATCCCGAGATATGTAAACACGATTAGTGGGAACATGAAGACATTTGTAACCTTTATGAAGGGAACTATAGCCAAGAAAGACACACTTTTTGGACCTAAATTACAGCTTGCGTTTATTATAAGGGCGAAGATGCGGCCAGCAAGCACACCCAAAAACTTTAAAGAAAGTATAATCGGGTTGTTCATTAAGGAGAAGTTCAAGGGGAGTCTTCATGTTGAGAACACGTGTGGGAGTACGGTTGATAAGAAAACAAGCAGTGGTAAAAGCATCACTCCAAAACCGGAAAGGAACCGATGCATGGGCCAAAAGAGTGAGACCAGTCTCAACAATATGGCGATGCTTACGCTCGACAGAGCCATTCTGCTGATGAGTATGTGGACATGCTAAACGATGAGCGATCCCAAGCGACTGGAAGAAGGAGGTGAGGTTGCGATACTCGCCACCCCAGTCCGACTGAACATGAACAATTTTATGCTTGAGAAGACGTTCAACATGTTTTTGAAACTGAACGACAATATCAAACGCATCAGATTTACGCTTAATAAGATAGAGCCAAGTAAAACGACTGTAAGCATCAACAAAACTAATATAATAGTTATGACCACTGACAGAAGTTTGGGCAGGGCCCCATACATCCGAAAAAAAAGTTCTAAAGGATGTTTCACCTCACGAGTAGACTCCGAAAAAGGAAGTTGATGACTCTTCCCCTACTGACAAGCATCACACACTGCTACATCATTATTGCTAGTGACACTAGGAAGCTCATGACGACGCAAAACATGACGAACGATAGGTGTGGCAGGATGACCAAGACGAGCATGCCACTGTGACGACGAGACGCGAACTCCACTTAAAACCCGAGAGACTTTAGGATGCTCCAGACGGTAAAGACCCTGGTAGAGACGCCCACTAAGCAGAACGGCCCTCGTGTCCCGATCCTTAATAAAAAGATCAAACGGGTGAAATTCACAAAACACATTATTGTCATAAGTGAGTTTAGGAACAGAAAGGAGATTACACGTGATAGATGGTACTCTAAGAACATCACGGAGCTGAAGCCTCCTAGTAGCATGACTAGTGAGAAGGGATGCTTGACCAATATGGGAGATGTGCATACCTGCTCCGTTGGCGGTGTGGATCTTATCAGAACCATGATAGGGCTCGCGAGGGTGAAGCTTCCCCGTCTCATTCGTCAGATGCTCCATCGCACCAGAATCCATGTACCAGTGCGGATCAACGGAGTAGGACTGAGTATGGCCCTGAGGCTTCTGCGGTGCCGGGCGATGAGCCATAGCCACCTGACGTGCAGTGTTGCGCGTATCCTTGCCATCATTGCCGAGACCAAGAAAACTCTTCTGAAAGCGACGATGACACTTGGAGGCCCAATGTCCATCAAGACCGCAGAGCTGGCAGACCCGCCGGCCCCCATCACCTGGAAGCATCAGAGTGGGGGTGGACGAGGCCGGAGGAAGCGGCGCGGACCCCTTGCCCGAGGCGGAGGACGGGGCGCCACCGGAGGGGCGACCACCTCGGTAGGCCGTGTTGGCGGTGGAGGAGCCACGGCTGCGGTTGGCACGGCGCGCTTCAACGCGCTGCTCAGTAAGAAGAAGTCGAGAATAGAGCTCGTGCGCCATCATGGGGGTCGTGTTGCCGCGCTCATTGACAATCTCAACTAGGCCATCGTACTCTTCGTCGAGGCCGTTGACAATGAAGGAGTTGAACTCAGAATCAGTAAGCGGCTGTCCAACGGATGCCAATGTGTCAGCTAGAGCCTTGACCTTGTTTTAGAACTCCGTCGCCGTGGAATCAAGCTTCTCACAGGCACCAAGCTCGCGACGAAGAGCACTGACCCGGGCTTGCGACTGGGACGCAAAGGAGCGCTCCAGGATGGTCCAAGCCTCATGGGAGGTCTTCGCGAAGACGATGAGCCCAGCAACCGCCGGAGTGAGCAAACCCTGGATGGAGGAGAGGTTCGCCTGGTCCTGCCCCGTCCAGACACGGTGTGCCGGGTTGTAAACCGGGCCGTTCACACTGTCCACCAGCGCAGGAGGGCAAGGAAAAGTGCCGTCGACGTAGCCAAGCAAGTAGTGGCTCCCAAGGAGCGGAAGAACCTGAGCACGCCAGAAGATATAATTGTCGGACGAGAGCTTGATGGTGATGAGGTTGCCGAAGTGGAACGGTGGAGGCAACGATCCCGTGGAGGCACCTGCCGGGGGCGTGTACGCCATGGGAGCAGGGGCGGGGCGATGCGGCGGGACCACAGATTGGAACCAGGGCGGGCGGCGTAGTATGGCTCAGAGGGGAGGCAACCTGCGCTGCCGGGGTGAATCCCGCCTGGGGCACGGTCGGCATGAGGCCCGCCGTGACTGCCGATGAGGTGGCCTCGGGCGCGAAGGCCAGAGGTGTGATGACGCCGGACGACGGGGCGGATGACGAGGCGCACGACGGATGGACCGTCAGCGCAAGCCCCGGCGATGTCGGGGTGTTGGAGAAAAACGAGCCAACGCTCCTGGTCCCGAGCTGCTGCGGCCGCGTCGTGGCCGAGTCAAGCGGGAGCGAGAGGAGGGCGGCGAGCGAGGCCGGGAGGAACCCGGCAGAGGTGGAGCTGGATGCGGCGGCACCTGACATGGCGGCGGCGGCGCGATCTGGTGGCGGCGGCGGCGCGATCTGGTGGCGGCGGCGGCGCGATGGAAGGATCGGCGCGGGGTTAGGGTTTTGCGGAAGCGTGGATCGCAATTAGGTCTAATACCATGTAAGACAATGATTTGGGGGAACCAGCACAACCCTCTAGGGATGGCTTATCTCATATATATATATGGGTGTGTTACAATAGGTACAAGTATACGTACACAAATACAGAAGCTATACATAGTCTAACAATGAGCATGAAATCTTAATGCGGCAGCGATCGAGGACGTGTAGAAGCTGGTGCCACGCAAGCAAAGGCATCTGGTAGGTAGCTTGGGAGGATCAAGGACGGCATGGATATCGATGCATGCGCCGTCCATGGACATCAACGTAGTACTGCGGTGCGATGTTGATCTGAATCTCGTCGCGTCGTCGTCCAGTCCGTGCGAAAAGGAAGCTACGAGCGCCACGGGTGGGTTCGTTCTCATCAGTACGAAGAGACCGACGCACATGCGACATGTGCGCCGGTACGCGTGCGCCAGGCGGCTCCATCCATAGAAGATCGGTGGAATTCTCAACCTATCAAGCTGATTAATCTTCTTCACCTTGCCATGCATGCAATGCATCAACATGCATCCATCCATCTGCATGCATGTTTTCAGGAAGACGCGCAATATATTTCAACACTCCCCCTCACGTCTAAGCTATTTTAGTCCTTAAACGTGGGATCGATGAAGGCCGCAGAATCATTTTTATTTAATACTGGTTTGGCAGGGTCTTAAACTCAAGACCTCTTGGCACTAATACCATATTGTGTATGCTCTGACCGGGTGAATCTGAACGTGCTTTTCCATCCAAGGAAGATTGCTCTGATTGGGTATGCAATGCGTGCGTCGATTTGGATCTGTGGAATGTCGCCCTTGGCCCTTTGTTCTCTATCTGCGAGTGCAAGAGCACTATGCTGATGTGGAACAAGTGTGGACATACTTACACGAAGAAGGAACTTGAAGGAGCTGTTTGGTTTGAGACTAAGTTTGTCAAAGCTTGCCACACTTAAGGTTAGGCATGTTAGACTGCATATACGTAGCCTCTGTATATCTGTATTGTAACATTGTATTGTACCCCTTGGGTACCTCTATATAATGAGATAGCCACACCCCGGTTAGGGGTATCGTGCAGTTCCCAAAATACTTTGTTTTACATGGTATCAGTTTAGGTCACGATCACGATGTCTTCCGCTGCTCCCGCCGCCGCCGCCGTTGCGCCGACCTCCGTCGCCGCGGCCGCCTCCGCGCCGGTCCTTGCCCCTTCTTCGCCGTTCCTCGCCTCCGGGCCTCTCGTGGCGGCCTATGGGGCCCGCTGCCGCTGGGTCCCGATCAATCTCGCCCGCATGGCGAGACCTCGGTGACCTAGCGATCGCGGCCCGATGCGCGCGCCCACCAATCTGGCGCCGCCCGCTGCAAATCTATGGCGCTGCCAAGGCCGTCGCCCTCGGCTACTACCGTATGGCGCGCCTCCGATGGTCCGATGGTTCCGCCGCTGCCGCCATCTTCGTGGCGGCGTTTGGTGCGCCGCCTCTACACCAACCACCGGCGGCGCCACCCAGCCACCCCAATGGATCGCCGCGATTGACTCCCCAGCACCCCTACGCAGCCTTCCCAGGGCTGCACGGGGCGGCGGCCTCCTACGCAGGGGAGGCGGCTGCCTCGCTGCAGCCGTCAGTCTGAGGCTGCGGCCAGCGCCACAGCCTCCTCCCGGGGCTGCGGCCTCCTACGCAGGGGAGGCGGCTGCCTCGCTGCAGCCGTCGTACGGGGCTGCGGCCGCGCCACAGCAGCCTCCTCCCGGGGCCGCGGTCGTCCCGCCCTACGGGGCCCATGCTGCTGGTCCTCCCGGGTTTCCCGCACTGTATCCGGTGCCTGCTGCTCATACCGACCCGGTCGCCGCGTCATCACCGTTCTACTTTTCACATCGCTGCTCGGTGAAGCTTGCGCGGATAATTACTTGTCTGGCGTGCCCGGTGTTGCCTCTTCTGGGCCGCTACTTGGAGGGATATGTTGTGGGTCCATACCGTGTCCACCACCTCACCACCGGCGTACCACACAGGTGGCTCAGGATCAGGCCATCCTCTCCGCCATCCGGTCCTCGCTCACCCAGCGTCTAAATCGCTGGTCATCTTCGCGCTACATCCCGGGGCGTGGGGCGGCGCTTCACACCAGCTTTGCCTCTCGGTCTCGGCGCGTGCTCACGCTATCCGCACCGAGTTGGGTGAGGCGAAGCTTGGTGACCTCAAAGATCACCGACTACTTCAACAAGATCACGGGTCTCGGCCGACACACCGCCTCCGTCGGCCGATCGCTCTGAGATCGAGTTCACCACCTTCGTCTTGAATGGGCTTAATGATGATTATGACAATCTCATTGAGAGCGTTCACGGTCATAATGACCCGCTACCACCTCGTGAGCTCTCGCCCGTCTGCAGCAGCGCGAGCAGCGCATTAAAGCGCGAGCTTCTCCCAGTTTCGCCTCCGCCAATGCCGCAACTCGCAGCAAGTCTCAGCGGTCATCTTCGTCCGGAGGCAAACCGGCGCTGCCCTCGTCACCAGCTTCAAGGGGCAGCGCTCCGACCATCACAGGTGGTAACCGGCCCATGGCGTGTTGTTCTTCTTGTGGTGCCCAACAGGCGTGCCAGTTGTGTGGCTTGGAGCGCCACATTGCCTCTCGCTGTCATCGTCGCTACAAGCAGGATTTTCTGGGCCTCGGCAACAGCGGAAAGGAAGCGACAAGCAGGCCGCCGCTCTTTGTGACGAGCCATGATCGGTGGTACTCCGTCATACTCCGTTGATCCTGCATGGTACATGGACCTTTGGAGCTACCAACCACCTCACCGGTGAGATGGGTAAGCTCTCTACTCGAGAGCCATATCGCGGTCATGATCGGTGCACACCGCTAGTGGAGCAGGTATCGCATCTCTCATGTTGGTCGAGGCTTCTCTCCTTGCACACAACTTTCGCACATTGCATCTATCTAATGTCTTTCGTGTTCCTACGCTACCGTAGTTTGTTGTCCATTCCTCAACTTACCCGTGATAATAATGTCCTTGCTGAGTTTCACCCTTTTCGTTTCTTTATCAAGGATCGGGACACGAGGCCGTTACGCTTAGCGGTCGTCTTCACCATGGCTGTATGCACTTGATGCGCCGCTCCTCTTCCGTCGTCCGCTTCTCGGGTGTTGATGGTGTTCGTGTGTCGCCTACACTTTGGTATCGCGCGCTTTGGTCACCCGGCGACTCCGTAGTTCGACATATTTTGCATCGTCACGATCTACCGTTGTGTCCAATAAAACTGCTGAAACAATTTGTGATGCTGTCGGCGAGGCAAGAGTCATCGACTTGCGTTTTGAGTCTAGTCGTGTTGTGAAACATCCTCTTGAGCTTGTGTTTTCGATGTATGGGGTCATGCCCGGACATCCGTTAGTGGTCATAATTATTATGTCGGTTTCATTGATGCTTACTGCCGTTTCACTTGGTTATATCTTATTAGCGAAAGTCGATGTGTTTGATGTCTTCATTCAGTTTCAAGCACCGTTGGCGCCTTCTTAAGCAGAAAATCATCCATGTCCAATCCATTTGGGGTGAATACCACAACCTCAACTCGTTTTTAATAAGCTTGGGATCTCGCACCGCATGTCATGCCCTCACACACATCAGCCAGAATGGTGCTGCTGGCGTAAGCATCGTCATCTTGTTGAAACGGCTTAACCTTGCTAGCTCATGCCTCCGTCCCGTTTAGGTTACGGGTGATGCTTTCTCTGACAGCTTGTTTTCTTATAAACAGGCTCCCTCGAGGCTTCGAAAATGCAAACTCCGCTTGAGCTCTTGCTTAATGAGACTCGGACTACACTTTCTTCAAAGTGTTTGGGTGTGCCTCTTGGCCTCATCTCCGTCCATACAACAAGCGCAAGCTAGAGTTCAGTCTAAGAAGTGTGTCTTTCTAAGTGCAGTTCTCTTCACAAAGGGTATAAGTGCTTACATGTTCCTACCAACGCGTCTACATCTCTCGTGGCGTTGTGTTTGGCGAAAATGTATTTTCCTTTCGTGCACTTCCGTGACCTCACCACTTCCACACCACACATGCACAGTGTCTACACCTCCTTTGATCAGTTTGTGGATGTTGCATATGCCCTGCGTTGCTTCCTAATCATGCTGCAGGTATTGGGCCTTGTGCTCGGCTCGAGCTCCTTGATGAACAGGTCGCCGATGATTCTCTGGTGGGGCGTGCATGTGCCATGCATAGCAGGCGGCACCCGCCAACCCGCTCTCCAGGTCGCCGAGGCGTCAGCCCGCTGGCTTCATCGCCAGGCGCCGATGGCGGGTGCCTCGCCCGCCTCATCCGACTCGCGGGACCCGGCCACCTAGTGGCTGCCTCGCCCGACCAAGCCGCCCGATGGCCGCCTCGCCCGACCGCAGGCCGCCCGATGGCCACCTCGCTGACCGGGCCTCGTCCACACCAGCGGGACCCTCGCCCGGCTCGCTGAGCCAGCGGCAGTCGTCCCTGGGCGGTGGTCTTGTAGCTAGCCCAGCGGCCTCGTCGCCTGCCCCGGCCACTGGGGAGCCCGACTCGCCGGACTCGGTTCCGGACTCGGCTCCGTCCTCTGCTGATTCTTCTCCAACTCCGGCTCCGGCAGATTCTACTGTCACACTTCGACCGCGCACGGAGCGATCTGGTGTGTTTCGCCCCAAGAGTGGGCCAGATGGCGCGGTTGCGTGGCTTCTTTGCGTGCATGGCTCATCTTGCTGCTGACCCTCTGCGAGCCTCGTCACTTTCAGGCTGCGTTGAGTATTCCTCATTGGCGGGCTGCAATGGAACAAGAGTTTTATGCCCTCCAACAGAATGATACTTGGCGTCTTGTTCCTCCAAAGTCTGGCGTCAACATCATTGATTCCAAGTGGGTTTTCAAGGTCAAGCGCCATCTTGATGGTTCCATTGGCGTTACAAAGGCACGGTTAGTCGCCAAGGGCTTCAAGCAGAGTATGGTCTTGATTATGAAGACACGTTCGATCCGATTATCAAGCCTACTACCATTCGGTTACTACTGTCTCTTGCGATTACTCGTGGATGGTTCCTTCGTCAGCTTGATGTACATAATGCCTTTCTCCATGGCATTCTGGAGGAGGAGGTTTATATGCGTCAGCCGCCTGGTTTTGTTGATCCGACACGACCTCACCATCTCTGTCGTCTGGTCAAGGCGCTGTATGGACTGAAACAGGCTCCTCGTGCATGGCATGCTCGCCTTGGATCCGTTCTTCAGGCTCTTGGGTTTACTCCCTCCTCTGCTGATACATCACTGTTCCTCCTCCAGCGCCCTGAGGTTACGATGTATATCCTGGTTTATGTTGATGATATCATCCTCGTCAGTTCTTCGATTGCTGCGGTGATCGCCTTGTGGTTGCTCTTCGTGATGATTTTCTTTGTCAAGGATTTGGGTGCTCTTCACTTTTCCTTGGTCTTGATGTTTCACGGTCCTCTGCAGGTTTGACTCTCACTCAGAAGAAGTACTCCTTGGACTTGCTGCATCGTGCTGGAATGCTCAAATGCAAACCTGTTTCCACTCCGATGTCTGCTACTGATCGGTTGTCTGCTCTTGATGGTGATTCTCTCTTGGCTGATGATGCTACTGAGTATCGCAGTATTGTTGGTGGTCTGCAATATCTCACTATCACCAGGCCTGATATCTCCTATCACGATTAACCGTGTCATCGGTTTTGCATGCACCGGGGCGTCTCACTTGTCGGCCGTCAAGCGTATTTTGCGCTATGTCGATTATTCTTGCTGCCTATGGTGCATCTTCACTTTGCACCGTCATATGAGCTCTCGGCCTTCTCGATGCCGGCCGGGCTGGTAGTCCGGATGACGAGGCGATCCACGAGGGTTATCGCGGTATTTACGGGTCCTAACTTGATCGCTGGAATGCTCGCAAGCAAGCAAGCGTGTCTCGCAGCAGCGATCTTGAGGCTGAATATAAAGCCGTTGCCGATGCAACTCTTTGAGATCATATAGATGCATCTCTGTTGAGAGAGTTGCGTGTTCCTCAAGCTCGTCCTCCGATTACGTGGTGTGACAACATTGGTGCTACATATCTTTCTTCTAATTCAGTGTTTCATGCGAGGACAAAACACATTGAGGTGGATTATCACTTTGTTTGGGAACGTGTTGCACAGAAGCTACTCTGTATCAAGTTCATCTCGTCAAAGGATCAACTTGTCGACATCTTCACAAAGCCTCTACCACAACCACAGTTTGTAGGCTGTGGCGCAATCTTAACTTGCTTTGTACTTGAGGACATAGTTAAGATTGAGGGAGGGTGTTAGACTGTATATACGTAGCCTCTGTATATCTGTATTGTAACATTGTATTGTACCCCTTGGGTACCTCTATATAATGAGATAGCCACACCCCGGTTAGGGGTGTCGTGCAGTTCCCAAAATACTTTGTTTTACAAGGTAAGTTTGATTAATTTAGGTATGTGTTTGGTTCAAGCCACATCTTAGACAAGCCACACTATGGTCCCACATCACATACACACAAAAAGTGTGGCAAGATTCCTTTAGGCTTACCAACTTGTGGCTCTTATTTCGAAGAACTAATCTTAGACAAGTTTGACAACATTGTATGGCAAAGCGTTTGACAACATTCCTCACTGATGTGAGGAACCCTCTGCTCTGCTGTACTCTGACAGTTGATGATCAGCCCCCGGTGGAGTGCAGTGGGGTGGGGTTCAATGCAACCAACAACAAGCAATGAAGCAAATCGGGACCATGGAATGCGCCAACGGAAGACACAACAAGGACGACAACGTGTAAAATCTAGTGCCATGCAAGCCAAGTTAGGTACTATAGGTAGCTTGGAAAGATCAAGGATAGGATGCATGCGTTGTATCCGTACGGCGGTGTGATGTTGATCTGAATCTCACTCGTCTCGTCATCCAGTCCGTTCCGTGCGGAAAAGAAACTACGAGCGGCACGGGTGGGTTCGCTCAGTACGAGAGACCCACCCACATGCGACATGTGACGACGTGGGCTGACCGGTTCCATTCCATGGATATATCGGTGGAATGCTCTTCACCTTGCCACGCATCAACATGCATCCATGAACCATCTGTCGTGGTTCTAAGTCTGACAGTAGAATAGGGGGTAGGTAAGGAGAGGCAAGGTCCTAGCTATGGAGTAGTTGTGGAGACAAGCGATGTACGAGTTCAGGCCCTTCTCGGAAGAAGTAACAGCCCTACGTCTCGGAGCCCTGAGGCGGTCGAGTGGATTATGAATATGGGTATTACAAGAGTGCGAACCCTCTATACGTGGAGGGGTGGCTTATATAGAGTCTTAAGACCCTGCCAGCCCACATAATGGAGAGGTTAAAGTACATTAAGCACAGGCGTTCTTGTGCGCCCTCATAAAATCTGTAATTATCATTAAGTCTATTCAATAGCAAGCCGTTGCGCTCTGAGTGCCTTCCGACCTTCCGGTGGTCGAGTGAGTCTTCATGGTCGAGTGAGTCTTCCATGGTCGAGTCCTTCGAGACCGGTCAGTGGGTCCCTCTCAGTCGTTGGAAGATGATGTCTTCTAAGAGTGTCCTAGAGTAGGGGCGTTTAGGTCAGGCCTATGACCCTACCCTAGGTACATGAATCCATCATTAGCCCCGAATGGATTGAGGCTTGAGTGAAGGAGGAGTTGACATTGTTTCCGATTGTCTTTTGCATCTTGGCTGAGTATTGTCTTGGATCAAGATCTTCTCCGTTGATGACAAGCGACTTTTCTTGATCGACTCGATCCATTCTTGTTCTTTAGTCGAGTGACCTTCTTTTACTTTGCCATTCCCGGCGGCGGATCGCGAAATCTCGCACTTGACAGACCGATCTGTCGCTCGCGGATCTCGCGGGATCTGAAATTTGGGAAGCCTTGGCCGAGAACGGATTCGGCGTTCGGATGGGACATAACGGGGGCGCCTCGATCTCAGCGCCGCTTTTCCGCCACGTATCGCCTTGATGCAACTGTTTGGGATATGATTAGATTGTTGGGTCCACATCATCCACTCGGAAGGATGCTATCAATCGACTCGCGGAGGCTTACGCCTGATGCCCGTTCTTCCCCCTCTGCTCTTTTCGTCTCCGCCCTCTGCAGCGCTGCCGCTCCTGCTACTTCCTCTCCTGCGCATTCGCGGGCGGCCATGGGCAAAGAGAAGACGGCGGTCTTTGGAAGCGTCTGAAAGAAGTCGGGCGGCGGAGAAAGCGAAGGGAGATCTACCGACCGGGCGGCTCCTCGTCGAGATCCCACTTGCGAAGGGCTGGGTCGAGGAGATTGGATCGATCGACCATCAAGGAAAGGATCTCCTCGATATGGCCAACGATGGATTGATCCCCACGGCGCGCGCGAGGCTTCTTGGCCAAGTGGCAGCCTCGGCCTGAAGAGGGTGAGTCGTGCTCCTGCCACTCATGTCGACCGAGGATTTTCGCTGCCGCGAGTGTTTTCTTCGGGGTTTTCTGAATTTCTTGAGCCCAGCTCCATCATTTTACTCAAACTCCATCTCGTATCTTGCTGCGTTTGTGTCCATGTCGCGAGAACTTTTGGGCTGCCGACCGCATTGGGGTTTGTTCAAGTACATCTTCACATGCCGCTCCCGGTGAAGAAAGCAAGCCACAGTGACGAGAAGACCCAAGTGGTTCAGATGTCGGGGGCCTAGGGATCGAGTTGAGGAATAAGAGCACCTTCCAGCTATGTCTTTTCTCGAGTCGGTCGGGGGCTGGCGGTCGACCTGGTTCTCTGCGGAGCGAGTCGACGCCGGAGACGATCAGTGGTCTTCCTCCATTTACCATGAGTCGAGTGAACAAACCCTCCTCCACGAAGGTGGTTCCAGAGAGAGAGCCGATGTGAAAATGCTGATGGATCGCGTGGTACAGCTGGTTGGGGACGGTGTGGTAGCATGGATCTCTTGGAGGTTTTCCTTGGGGCGAATTCAGCCGCTTGTTTGAACCATTGTATGTGGCTATCTTTGCGACACCGAGGCGATACTCGCGTCAACCGGAGGCGGTCGGCAGCGCCATAGTGGAAAGGTGGATGGCGCGATCACTCGGAACAAAGACAACCCTCGCGGATCCCGGAGGATTTCTCCACTTGACCACAACAGCGTTCGGACAAAGGTACATTTGCTCTGCTTTCCATTGCATATCTGTCGAATGTGTCTCGTGATTTAGTCGATTGAGCTCGCTTTGATATTTCGAGGCCCTTACCGAGCTATACTCAATGCCCAATGGCGCTCGGACTCCGGCGAGGAGGGGAAGCCAGCGGGCGAGAGCCGAAGAGTGGGATTCGAGACGCTGCGAAGGCGGCGATGGCGGCGATGATGATGATGAGGATGATGACGACGAGGATGAGGAGGAAGAGGTTGTACCACCGCGCTCGGAAAGGCGGTCAAAACTTGTGCACGACCCTTCGACTGAACGCGGTAAGGGAGTGGCAACTGCCTCGCAGTCGACCAAACGCCCTCGGACCGCTTCTCCGGTGCCGACCGAGAAGGCGCCGAAGCAGTCGAAAATAGCTCCCTCGAGGACAACCAAGCCTCTGCCAAAAATGAAGGTGGCCATCCCCACCATCTCAGGGTAAACATACTGCTTGAGTCTTCTTGTACTATATAAGTTTTATCTCTGGTTGATATTTGAATCGGTCGACTGATTTTTTGGAACTTCAGCGCTGCGACTTCCGAAACCTCAGGCAAGGCCGAGGACCATGAGATGGAGGATGCCGCGACCTCAAATCCTGGTACTGTATCCTTAATTCTTGTTCTTAGTCGACTGACTCATAGTTTCTGACTTTGACTCTTTTCTGAAGCTCCAACCAATGACATTATCACTCTTCGGCGGCGATGATGAGGATGAGGAGCCATTGAAGACTAGGAGGAGCGGGAAGGCATCTCTTGGCAAAGTAGCCCAAGATGTGGCGGCGCCGAGACCGTTGTGGCGGAAGGAGAGGTCGGCTTTCGTCATACCGTGTCCTTCAGCGGTGCGGCGGCGAGTGCTCGACCTACTTCGTCAGTGCTAAACAACCTTCGATCTTCGCCACGCACCACGTCCGGAGGACCGGGCCAATCTGCTAAGGAGGCGATCATCAGCGAGGATCATGATGGAGCGGTGAGGATCGTTCGGGATCTGAGCCAAGCAGCTTACGATGCCAGCTACGCCCTTGAGCAATGTTGGTCGATCGACCACCGCACATTACATTAGGATATGCTATCAAAACTTTTCTTTACGGAATTCATAGCGATCACCCGGTGGGTGTGTTGGTAAAAACTCCGTATTAGCGGGGCACGCTGAGTGCACCCGCTGGTGTAATCCCCAAGGCTAAGGTCGACTCTTGGCGATCGGTCTTAGGCTTCATAAGTAAATATTGATCATCACTCGAATGAAGCGAATGGGTTTACGGGGCGATGGGGCAACGCGCTGAGTGCACCCAGGTGTAATCCCGAGGCGTAGTCGATTGCTGGCGATTGATTACGATCTGGAGAAGATTCTGTCGATGAGTCGACTCATCTTGAATAAGACCAGTGGGGGCACGCTGAGTGCACCCACTGGGTGTAGTCCCCGAGACTACGGTAGAATGCTTGCATTCGACTGTAGTCTTAGAGACGCATCATTTTTCTTTATTCACTCGGAAGTGGACCATCTCTGACATTTTGTCGATTGACTCTTCGTAGAAATCCTGCGATCTTGCGACGCGCTATACCGAACTAGAGCAGAAGCATATTCAGCTCGAGTTGGACTTGAAGCTAGTGCAGGAGAACTTGAGGAAGGCAAAGGAGGAGACCAAAGGTATGTTTGGTGAGACTTCGACGACTCTTTTCTCCCCTTATTTGCTTCAATCCTGACGTCGCTGTAATTTACAGGCAAGGTGAAGGAGGCCCAGAGGAAGAAGGAGCTTGAGCTGTCTGAGAAGATCAAGCTCGCTGATGAAAAGTTAGCCTCAGTCACCAAGCTCGAACAGACAACACCAATCGAAGGCTGCTCGACCATTGCCACCAAGGATGTTGATCGTTGAAAGTGACAAGACTACTCTGACCGAGAGGATCAACGGATGACCGGAAGAAGAATGACCTCGAAGGCTTCTTGGGTGGTCTTGCTAAAAATTGTTCCTTATGCTCGAAGGTAATCTTCTTCACTCGACCAATTCTTCCAACTGTTATGTTCCCATTCGACTATTTTCTTGATTCGGGTTTTTGTCTTTGCGAGTTACGCGCAACTTTGAAGAAGAAACCAGCCAGGTGAGCGAACCTTGACCCGTCAATTCTTGATGAATGATGAAACTGCCATGAACATCTTCCATTTGGAGTCCGTGTTCTTTGCGTCGTGGATTATCTCATAAGGCGAAGGTTGCTACATCCCGCATCGACTCGGCGCTTCGGCCGGGAGACACTCCAAAATGATCTCGAGTCGTTGGTGGCTCGATTGACGCCGTCCTGACGAGTGCAAGAGTGGAAGAAGTCTTCAGCTCGATGTGGCGCGAGATGTCGCTCGTATGCGCGAGTCCATTGCAAGGATGCCGAGAAGATAAGTGGCGGCTCTCCGAGTGGCCAACACCAAAAACACGACTTGAGTCCTTCATGGAGACTTTCGCCGCTGCTGCTACGGATTGCGGATGGGATTGACCTTGACGAGTTCGTTGCTCCATCCAGCCCTCTCGGGAGGGGTAAAAACTTTCCTTGACTTTAAATTTGCCTCGGTATGCGAGTGGAGTTATAACCGATAAAACCTTAACGGGCTTAGTGCAGAGCACTCTCGGTTCTTTTAGGTATCGACCTAAATTTGGATTGGATGTTTGGATATGATTGCTCTTGGCTTGAATTGTCCTTTGCAGGTTAGCAGCGAGATGCCGACTGCCGCCGACTTATTCCTTAGGCGAGCACTGGGCTGCAGCTAAGCCTCCGAGTGAGAAGTTTGCTCTTCACTCGGTAGGATTTCTTATGCCTTAGGCAAGCACTGGGTTGCAGCTAAGCCCCCGAGTGAGAGGTTTGCTCTTCACTCGGTAGGATTTTTATACCTTAGGCGAGCACTGGGCTGCAGCTAAGCCCCCGAGTGAGAGGTTTGCTCTTCACTCGGTGGGATTTTTATACCTTAGGCGAGCACTGGGCTGCAGCTAAGCCCCCGAGTGAGAGGTTTGCTCTTCACTCGGTAGGATTTTTATACCTTAGGCGAGCACTGGGCTGCAGCTAAGCCCCCGAGTGAGAGGTTTGCTCTTCACTCGGTAGGATTTTTATACCTTAGGCGAGCACTGGGCTGCAGCTAAGCCCCCGAGTGAGAGGTTTGCTCTTCACTCGGTAGGATTTCCGTTGTATTTGTGGCGAAGCTCGGAGGAGAGGGTAGCAGTCGACCTGCACCTCGTCTTCTTTGCGAACGCACATCATACTTATGGTGTAGCTCGGAGGAGAGGGCTGCAGTCGACCTGCACCGCGTCCTCCTTGCGGGTACATATTGCACTTATGGTGTAGCTCGGAGGAGAGGGTCGCAGTCGACCTGCGCCTCGCCCTCTTCTTGCGGGTACACATTATACTTAGGCGAATCCTTGGACTGCAGCTAAGCCTCCAAGTGGAAGTCTGGCTTACCACTCGGTAGGATTTTTAATAACTTAGGCGAGCACTGAGCTGCAGCTAAGCCTCCGAGTGGAAGTCTGGCTTACCACTCGGTAGGATTTTAATAACTTAGGCGAGCAGGCTGCAGCTAAGCCTCCGAGTGGAAGTCGCTTACCACTCGGTGGGATTTTAATAACTTAGGCGAGCAGAGCTGCAGCTAAGCCTCAGAGTGGAAGTCGGCTTACCACTCGGTGGGATTTTAATAACTTAGGCGAGCAGGCTGCAGCTAAGCCTCCAGTGGAAGTCGGCTTACCACTCGGTGGGATTTTAATAACTTAGGCGCAGCAGGCTGCAGCTAAGCCTCAGGTGGAAGTCGGCTTACCACTCGGTAGGATTTGTACAAACTTAGGCGAAACGGATTCGCAACTAAGCGACCCACTGGGGGAACTGGATGAAAATAAAAAGTGACAAAAATTATGAAGGAATGATGACACTATTATTTCGAATATCATGAACTACAGAAGTATTTTATTACAACTCTTCCGAGTGAAAAACTTTAAGTATAAAACGGGCGGAGCAGATCCGCATTCCAAGCTCGGGGCTCATCGATTTTGTGTTCGACGTTGTAGAGGCGATATGCCCGTTGTGGAGGACCTTTGTGACGATGAAGGGCCCTTCCGGGGAGGGAGCGAGCTTATGTTGTTTCTGCTGATCCACTCGAAGAACGGATCTCCTTCTGGAAGGCTCGACCTCTCACATTTGAGCGTAAAGCGGCGCAAGTCTTGTTGGTAGATGGTCGGCGGATCGAGCCATCTCCCTTTCCTCTTCTAGGAGGTCGATTGCATCTTGGCGTGCTTGTTCAGCTTCTACTTCATTGTAAAGTTCAATTTGGGGAGCATTGTGAAGGAGATCACTTTCGGTAGGACTGCTACGCTCCATAGACCGGGAAGAAGGAGTTCTTCGGTCGACCGATTAAGCGTGGTACGCAAACCCCAAAGCAAGGAAGTTCGTCAACCCAAGCTCCAGCCGCATGTTTGAGATCCGCATCGATCGGGGCTTGGACCCTTGAGGATTAATCCGTTGGCTCGTTCCTTTGTCCATTCGATGCGGATGGCGTGAAGCGTAGTCGACTTCGTGTGCCTTGGCGTTACGAAATCCTTGAATTCTTCGAGTCAAAGTTCGACCCATTATCGTGATAATCTGTGCGAGACTCCATATCTGAATGTCGGCTCTCGATGAAGGAAACAGCGATGCGGCGTCAAGACTTTTGATTGGTTTAGCCGATCCACTTGGTGAACTTGTCATTGCTACCAAGTACATGTGTGAAACCGCTCCGACCTGTTCGCGAGGGACCGACCATGTCTAACCCCATCTTGCAAAAGGCCGGACAAGTGGAATGGTCTTGAGGGACGCAGCTTGTGTGACATATTGGAGTAGAAGCGGCATCCTTCGCACTTGTCCACTATTTCTTTCGCCATCTCATTTGCTCTTGGCGGTAAAATCCGGCTCGGTATGCTTTGGCAACAATGGTCAGAAGGGCGCGATAGAACCCACAGGTCCCCAGTGGATGTCATTAGTATATTCGACCTTCTTACGGCGTTATGCATTTTTGTCCGACTCCCGTCGTGCTTTCTCTATACAACTGCCCTTTGATAACAGTAAAGGCTTTGGATCGACGGACGATCTGTCGAGCCTCTTCCTCATCCTCCGGGAGTTCCTTCCTTAGAATATATGCGATGTATGGGATGGTCCAATCGGGAGTGACCACTAAAACTTCCATGACCAAGTCGACCACTGCCGGGACCTCAACCTCAGTCGAGTCCGTGGCACTCTTGGGTTGTGGAGCTTCCTCTGTGAAGGATCTTCTTTGGTGACGGAGTGTATATGCTCAAAAATACACCACTGGAATGGCTTCTCTTTTGGAGCCTATCTTTGCGAGATCATCTGCTGCTTGATTTTTGATCGGGGATGTGATGGAGTTCTAACCCTCGAACTTCTTTTCCGGCTTCCTCCTTTGCATTGCAATATCCAGTCATAAATGGGCTTCTCACGTCCACTCCTTCATCACTTGATTGACCACTAAATCTGAGTCGCCATAGACCATCGGTGACGGACGCCGAGTGAGATGGCCATGCCAATCCATATAAGAGGCCTCATACTCTGCCTCATTGTTGGAGGAGTCAAAGTGAATTTGGAGCACATATCTAAGCTTATCTCCTCTGGGGAAACCAGAACAACTGACACAGAACCATTCAGCATCTTGGAGCCGTCAAAGAACATGGTCCAATGCTCAAGTGAACTTCGATCGGTGCTTGTTGTTCAATCCACTCGGCAAGAAAATCTGCTATAGCACAGGACTTAATGGCTTTCTTTGCCTCGAATTTGATATCAAGGGAAGAAGTTCAATCGCCCATTTAAGCCACTCGACCGGTTGCGTCTCTGTTATGCAAGATCTCACGATAAAGGGCGTCGGCGGCGGCTGTGATAGAATGATCGAAAAATAGTGAGCAACTTTCTTCGTGGTCATGTATATGCCATACACAAGCTTCGATAATGAGGATATCTACTGCTTGGATGGAGTCAAGACTTGACGAGATAATACACGGCGCTGAACTTTGAAGGCCTTTCCTTCCTCTTCCGCTCGACGAAGCCTGATCGACAACTTGTCCGATGGCTGCGATGTAAAGCAACAGAGGCTCTTTGCTGATTGGAGCAGCAAGCACCGGCTGGGTGGAGAGCGAGCTTTTAGCTCGGCAAGCGCTGCATCGACTTCTAGAGTCCACTCGAATTTGTCGGCCTTCTTCATCGATCGGTAAAGAGGTAATGCCTTTTCACCGAGTCGTGAGATGAATCGACTTAAGCGGCCAAGCATCCAATAAGCTTCGGGCGTCGTGCACTTTCGCAGGCGTTTCATTAGGAGAATAGTGCCGATCTTTTCGGGTTAGCGTCGATCCTCGTTCGAAGCGAGAAAACCAAGTAATTTTCCACGGGAACTCGAATGTGCACTTTGTGGGATTGAGCTTGATATCGTACCTTACGAGGTTGGCAAATGTTTGGCGAGGTCAGCAAGCAGGTCGGAACCTTTTCGCGACTTAACGACGATATCATCCATATCGCTTCCACATTCGGTGATTTGGTGAGAAGACACTTCGAATCATTCGCATAAATGTGGCTCCGGCATTCTTGAGGCGAATGGCATGGTGATATAGCGAAGCACCGAATGGAGTGATGAAAGCTGTTTTATTTCATCGGGTCCATCTGAGCGGATCGATGATACCGGAATATGCATCTAGAAAAGACAATCTCTCACATCCCGCGGTCGAGTCAACTATTTGATCTATGCGGGGAGAGAAAATGATCCTTCGGGCAGGCCCGATTGATGTGCTTAAAATCAATGCACATGCGGAGTGAGTTATCCTTCTTGGGAACCATGGCGGCGTTAGCAAGCCACTCGGGTGATATATCTCTCGGATGAATCCTGCTGCCGATGAGTCGAGCCACTTCTTCACCAATAGCTTTTCTCTTACGGGCGGCGGACCGCCAAGATGCTCTTTGACTGGTTTTGTGGACTTGTCGACTCGTGGCGATGCTCGGCCGTTCCACAGGAACACAGGCATGTCGGTGGCTTCCATGCGAAAATGTCGATTCTCACGGAGGAACTGGATGGCGCTTCTTCCTATTTGGTCGAGTGTTGTGGAGATGTGGGTCGGGCTGCACTTTGGGATCGGTCGGGTGAATATGGATGGCCGTCTCACCGACGGCTGAAATCTGAACTCTGTGGCTGGCTTCTTGGATCGTAACAAATCACTCGGATCTGCGTTTTGCATGTATTCGTCGAATTCGACCATTGTCACTTGGGAGTCGGCAATCTTGAGCCCTTAAAGCACTCTTCGCCTTCTTCCGATCGCGATTCTGATGATCACTCCTTTGGGGCCTGGCATTTTCAGTTTGAGGTACCGTAGCATGGTCGAGCCATGAATGCGTCGTGGCTAGCCTCCCAAAATGGCGTGGTATGCACTCTGAAAATCTACAACCTCAAAGGTCAACTTTTCTTTGCGAAAGTGCTTGGAATCACCAAAAACCACGTCCAGGGCGATTTGGCCGAGTGAATTGGCCTTATTCCCTGGTATGACTCCGTGGAAACTCATGTTGCTGGTGCTCAAGCGGGACATCGGAATGCCCATCCCTTTCAATGTATCCGCATATAGCAGATTCAGCCCACTACCACCATCCATCAACACTTTTGTCAGTCGAGTGCCTTCGACAACTGGATCGACCACCAACGCTTGCCGCCCAGGAGTGGCAACGTGAGTCGGTGATCAGATTGGTCGAATGTGATGGGTGTCTGGGACCACTTCACATAACTTGGCTTTCTTGGGGCAACCATGTTCACCTCCGGTTGATGACTTTCGATCGACTCTTGCTTTCCACATCCGCGAAGATCATCGAGTAGAGTTGACATGCGGATATTCTTCCTCATTGTCCTCTTTGTCTCCGGCCTTGTCGGCTCCTTCTCCTTGTCCTTAGACTGTTTTCCTGGCTTCTGGATCGAGAGTCGACCTTTGGCGAGTGGTGTGCTTTGGGTAAATGATGTTGCCCTCTTCATCCTTCTTCGTGTGAATATGGCATGGCATATCCATCCGTCATTTCCTTCTTTATCTTTTACCTTCTTTGGATTCCGGGATCCTTCGGCTTCCCTTGAACTTCCCACGAGTCACAGCGGGGCCTCTCCGAGGCTGCTGGCTCGGCTTTTCGTTCTGCTTCCATTGGAATTTCCCTTCTCCGTGACTTGGCTTGTATTTGCAGCTTGGTCGGTCTTCTTCCTCGCCGTTGGCGTATTGCTAACAATCTCCATCATTCGACTCGGGGTCATGTCCCGGTTCGACCAAACTTCAGACTCAATTCTCTGTTTTTGGCGCCATCTTTGAAGGCACAAACTGCGCCGATGGCGAACACATTTTCCACAAGATGGTGCAAAGTAATCCACCTCTGAATGTACTCTCGGAGAGTTTCATTGGTTTTCGCACACAAACTTGCAGCTCATGTCAAACCAGCGATTAAACACAAGTCCTTCAAAAGTCTGACGAACACTGGGACAAATCTTCCCAAGTATATATCTTGCTAAGAGGTGGCGATTCAGCCATGCTCTGCGAGAACCTTCCAACATGAGGGCAAATGCTTCATGGCCACCTCATCATTCCCACCCGATCCAACAGCCACTCGGTAATCTTCAAGCCAAGTTTGGGCTTGGATTCCCCGATGAACTTGTTGACTCCTGTTGCCAATCTGAAATTGGGGGAATTCTGCGGCTCGATAGCCTGCTAAAACATTCGGACCGAGAGATGTGCACTTTCATTGCGGGTGGGTGCATCTCTCTCGGTCCACCTCGATGAGCTCTGTTCGGTCGACCAAGCCTTGCACGATAATGGATCGCGTCAAAGCACTGGTTCCACAGGGTCGACCGAACTCTTCGCCCATCTTGGCGGCGTCGTCATCTTGCCGCCGAGGCGTATGACCCTTCCTTGGAGGAAAGGGGCACTCGGCGCTGTCATCCGGTCTCCATCTTGCTCTCGCGGTTGTCGCGCCTTCTCGCCCTTGAGGCGATCTGGGGCTGTGAGCGGTGAGCGATATTCGCGGCGACGGATCGTTGTGAATCTGTTGCGCGATCGCGACACGGCTGAGTTCGGTCTCCGCTGCTCGGAGTAAATCTACGATCTGCTGCAAACCTCTCCCACTTCGACCGAGGCGGCTGGATAGACTACTGCTATCTGAGTTGCGGTTGCTAAATTCTGAACTGGCGTGCGGTATACCGAGTCGGTGGGAAGAGTCGGCGTCGGTAGCGGCTTCGATTCGTTGCAGCGCCGCGCTCGAAAGTGCTCGCTGAAGATTCTCGAGCGGCGCGTTCAGCCACATTAATGCCAAACGTGCTTCCTCAAAGCGCGAGCCTCGGGGTTTCTCCGGTGATGGGAGTATGTAGAGCATCCATGTTCTGCGGCGCTCTTCTCTCTGCAGAGAGTCGAGTGTCTCGGGCTGGTACTCTTCGTGCTCTTGCAGGGTCTCCTCCTCGGCGGCTCCACCACCGTGGGCGGCCGGGAGGATCTGAGAACCGTCGACCATGAGGATCTCCGCCGCTGGATCACTTCTTTGTCACACTCGGATCACGATCTCTGAGCCCGGTCGGCGATCGAGCAGTAGTAGAGACTCGTCGGGCTCGATGGCGCGACACAGGTGGTGGCTGTCTGGCGAGCCACCGCGTGTTTCACCCACCGGAGTCTCGACCGACCAGAACGCTTGCGCTGGTGGGAGATCTGGCGGCGACCGATAGGGAGTCGACCGATCTGGTCGGCGGTTGCCGCAGCGAGCGCCCGAACACATGCGCGAGTCGTCGCCCAGCAGACGGGGCGCCTCGATGTCAAGTGGAGCCTCCACGGAGCCATCTTGAGTCGTCGGCGACAAAGGTGAGAACACCGAGTTGGATCTCGCGCCCCTCAACCAAAACTCCAGCAGTCATCATGATAAAGGTACTCGGAAGTACTGCAACTCCTCCACAAATCGCTAAAACACCAGCCCCACGGTGGGCGCCAACTGTCGTGGTTCTAAGTCTGATAGTAGAATAGGGGGTAGGTAAGGAGAGGCAAGGTCCTAGCTATGGAGTAGTTGTGGAGACAAGCGATGTACGAGTTCAGGCCCTTCTCGGAAGAAGTAACAGCCCTACGTCTCGGAGCCCTGAGGCGGTCGAGTGGATTATGAATATGGGTATTACAAGAGTGCGAACCCCTCTATCGTGGAGGGGTGGCTTATATAAGTCGCCAAGACCCTGCCAGCCCACATAATGGAGAGGTTAAAGTACATTAAGCACAGGCGTTCTTGTAACGCCCTCATAAGTCTTTAATTATCATTAAGTCTATTCAATAGCAAGCCGTTCTTCTGAGTGCCTTCGACCTTCGGTGGTCGAGTGAGTCTTCATGGTGAGTGAGTCTTCCATGGTCGAGTCCTTCGCACCGGTCAGTGGGTCCCTCTCTGGTCGACTGGAAGATGTCTTCTAAGAGTGTCCTAGAGTAGGACGTTTAGGTCAGGCCTATGACCCTACCCTAGGTACATGAATCCATCACCATCTGCATGCATGTTTCCAGGAACACGTACGTCATTTTCAGAGATGTTTCATGTATACTCCGCCACGTAGCAGAGATCGATAAGATAAACCGGTGAGAGCTCGATCAAATTACAAGTGCATCTGCCTGCCCGCCGAAGGAGGGGGTCTGCAGATGGGGTAGAGTCGTAGAGAGAGGAAGACGATGCATATGTGAGCCTTCAAGAAGAGGACGCCGCCATCGTTGATGACCCTAACACACACACCACCTCCGATAAGGGTGTGACTAGAAGCGAGAACACCTGCTGCAACACCGTCACGGATCACCGAACCCTAGCTAGTTACCCACAAGTGTTGTGAGCTCCGCCCACGAGCACCGCGACGCGACTCCCATCGATAGGGTCGTCACCCTACATCCATGGACTGCAGAGGTCATCAAAAGGCATGGCCCTCAACCGACAAACAACCCCTACGAATGAGGGGGCGCCAGCATCTGGTTTGCCTGAACACCACCGGATCTGGAACCGGAGGCACCGGGTTGGGAGAAAAGGAAAGGAGAAGGAGAAGCGGAGCATGTCCACAACGGGGCCCCCTGCACCGGCGATGGATGGCCAGACCACCCGTCCCTCCTGCCAACCTCCCCCACATGACAACCCCCCCTCCCCTGCAATGTGCCACCACGGCCGCCAGCCCAGAGCCAACTACCTAACGACGCCACCATCAGAGATAAATCTCTAGGGACCAACACGCAACACTGCATGCAGACCTTGTCGCCCATGCCCAACCTGCCATAGCCGTCCATCTTGGGCACGCTCTGTTACCTCGCAGCCCGCCATGTGCCAGCCAAGCCCGCACCCATCACAGCGCCGGCTAGCCACCACGGACCACACCCATGCAACAATCCGTCCCTTGAGCGCCTGTCCGGGCCAGTCCCTTCATACAGGGAAACGAGGAAGCCCCACCGCCACCGGCATCGACTGGGCTTCATCCGGACACACCTTGTGGCGGCGGTGAGGAAGGAGGCGGGTGGAGGAGTACCCCGGTCGCGCAATCTAGGGATTCTTCCTTGGCCACGCGGTGCTTACACGGAGGGGGTTGGAAGATACTTTCTTTTTCTCGTTTGGCTAAACCTTTTTTTACCTACTACTCTCTCCGTCCCCGGTGTTACTACAAGATTCTTTGTCCATACGATCTTAAGTGAAGTAGTACTGAATTGGGGTTATCATAACAAACCATGGTTACCGGGTGGCGCCTATGGTTTTTTATTTATTCGGACGTTTATGGCTTCTTAGGAACACACGTAGTAGTACGTACTCCCTCAGTTTCGAATTACTCGTCGCACGTATGGATGTATCTAAATGTATTTTAGTTCTAGATACATCGATTTCAGCGACGAGTAATTTGGGACGGAGGGAGTACTCCTATATGCTTCCACGGGAATCTTGTGCTAATCAAGGAGAGTGTCTTAATTTGCGACCTGATCATTGTGGGCAGAAATCACATATTTGACCTGAGGCAGAAATCAATTCACAAACTGACCTGCTTTCAAAAAAATTTCACTCTGCTGACCCTTTAGTGTGGCGCCCGACAGCTGGGCGCCGCACACTACTATGCAGCGCCTCAGCCTTAGGCGTTGCACCTCCTGCCAGCGTGGCAGCCCTGGTCCAGTTGCGGCCCCACAGACACAGCACTGCAGCGCCTAAGTCTTAGGCGCCGCACTGTGTATATTGCAGCGCCCGTGTCTTAGGCGCTGCACATTGACTTAGCCCGCATCGGGCCAGCCCCTCCCAGGCAGTTCTTCCCCTCTCCAGGAAGTTGCTCTCTAGACAGAGAGCAGCGGCGGGCGCCCATCGGATCCCCCATCCCTCTCAGATTTGAAGATTTGATCCGTGGATTCGATCTCCAATCCCTCCTACTAGGTAAACTCCTTCGTTCCCTTTCTTTTCCTCCGTAAATTTGTTGCCATTTAAGAGATTTGTCCAAGATTTGGTGGAATCCTTGATTTGCTTGATTTGCTTGGTTTAGGATGTGTAGTAATAGTGGTACTACCGTAGTGTTGTTCATTAGTTCACAATATATGATTCTTGTTAGTGAAACCCTAGATTGTTTATTTTTTATATATATATGAGATGCCTATTTTGTAGACATATATGTGATGTTTAATTTTTTAGATATATATTAGATGTTGAGTTTTATGGACATATATGTGATGTTTAGTTTTTTAGATATATATTAGATGTTGAGTTTATTTGAATTATGAGATGTTGAGTTTTTTGAGATATATCGAGAATTTACAATCATTTATTCATTGTGCGAGAAGAACATGTTGAGATTGTTGTAGTTGAACACATATGAGATGTTTAGTGTATACCGATATTTGAGATGAAAATGAACTCATATATGTTTATTGTTTGAACTTTGTAAGGATGGTTTGGCTTCTCGGCGATGCCTCGACACACGACACGGGCCTACATGATGCGTGAGAAGGAGATGGTAATAATGAGTACTCTAAATCTTTTGCAAATTTGCCTTTAGTTGAAATTTACATGCCCTAAGATTTGTCATTACTTTTTTGCGAAACTTGAACCTCTGAAGATTCGGTATCACGGGGTCTCTGGTCCTGCCATGCCTTCTGACGGCGGTACACACGTACATCAAGCGAGCAGGACTACTCCGTGGATTCTGTTGGTCGGCCGGTCCACGCCGAATCTGAACACTCCATCGGTGTCTGCTCTTGTCGTCGATGGAGGCGGAGACGCACGATTTCCATGTTCGGATCGGGCGGATGACCATGGCGCTTGAGGATGTCGCGTTGATCACGGTCTTGCTATCGACGGGAGGCCTCTCTGTATGAGCACCGATTCGATGGGTGGCGCGGCGGATGATTGCTCTAATCGGTATGGCTCCTACCGAGGCTGAGGCTGATGTAGAGGAGGAGAAGAGAAGAAGAAGAGGAAAGGAAAGCAGCTGGAGCTGCTTTCACGTGGATTCAAAATAACTGCGGCGTGCCCTCCGGATGCCACTAATGATGTGATCCGGACACATGCTCGTGTGTATATGTGGTGCGTTGTGTCGAGGACTTTGTTTCTGACTCCACCGGCAAAACGCTCCATGGATGTGGCTGAAGGCGTTGACCGTCTCGATAGCAAATGGAGCTGGGGTTCGCGACTCTTGCCTACTTGTACCGGCAGTAGTTGGTCTGTTTGTGATCAACTCATTTCTTCATTAGCAATGCAAGCTTGCTGTCAAGTTAACATTGTTTTTTCTATCATATGTAGCTGGACGATCGTGTTGCGGGATCACGAGATAGTGCGAGCATTGGTGGTAATCTGCTTCTACTTTACGTATGGAGCTGGGGCGTCTGCTGTTGGGCCTTGAAAGCGTCGAGTTTGATCCTTGGTATGCGAGATGAACATGGCGAATTCTGGCGCCCGTGGGCTTACAAGTGGGATATCGTTTCGAGATGACGAGCGATGTCAATCTCATGTACCAAAAGTACATTGCCGAGTTGGACACGATTACGCTGAAAGCGGTAAGGAGGTCATTACTTCAGTCCTCAAATTTGCATTGTCCTTTCTCATGCTTGCTTGAAACATAGTCATCAAATTTGCATTGTTGCCCTGTTTCATAGGTGGAATGGCAGCCATATGGCGCGGGTGAGAGCTTGGGGTACACCGAGGAGTTCCGCCTCAACCCGATGTGCTTGCGGGATAAGGATCTACGGCTTATCGGTGTGCCCATTGATATGCAAGCTGGGCGGTTGAGTTTCATTGCTGCATCGCGTTTATCGTCGATTTAGTCTGTTCCAACCTCACCCGCGGATGGGTGGACACGGACAAAGCACTTCATAGGTAAGAGAGCATGTCTGCGTATTGTCTAAGCATCGGGACTCCTTTTATTGTGCTAATGCTTGGTTTTATACCACGCAGGTTGGACGAGAGAAGGCAGCGGAAGATAAAGGATGGGACAAGCATCATGCTTCAGATGTTACCCGCTTCCGACTTTACGTGGAGCAAGCTCGTAGCACTTGCGCTCCCGCCGTGAGCACAACCAACAAGCTTTTGATAACGACGTCACGATGGTTTATTGGAACTACTCGAGTTGAGATATTGCGGCGGCATATAATGAGGATATTCTTGAAGAACCGATGAAACTATGAGGATCTAGCAAAGGGAAGTACAACGAGATGTCGTGGAAAGGGCAAGGAGTGCCTGCTGTTCGGTGATTAACTATGTGGTAAAGTGTTCCGTTCTTTACTTTCCGTTGACCGTATTACACATGTTTGAATGGCTAACACATTCATTCTTTCTCATCCTTAACGCACCGAGATCAAGAAAGCGGTGATGAGAGCCACTCTATTACGGAGAAGACACCGGTTGGGCCGCAATGATGATGGTTCACTCGAGCATTCCTCAAGGTACATATCGCATTCACTATGAGAGCCAGTCTATGTTGCGAAGTTTGATATGTTACACACTTGTTCATGTTACTGCGTCGGGCCAAGAAGTTAAGGCGGTTATCGAACTTACTCGGTTGCCGTGATCACGAATATGAATCACCATCGCCTCTAGGTGCAGTACACCATCAGACCCCGCATCTCACCATGACTGGGACGATGTGAGTTCCTCCTATGCTTATATGGATGATGAGGGTGCGCTCACCCAAGAGGTATGACTAAGCCTTTAGATGTGATTCTCACTTGATTACAACACCGGCCTTGACCATAGTGTTTCGTTCTGTGATAGGGCCATGAGCTTGATGATGACATGTTATTGGCGGACGCTCAAGCTCGGTCCGCATATGTGTTCAAGCCTAGGCAGCCCAGGCGCAGTACCGCCCAACGACTATGACAACAGAGGCAACCCAAAGGTGGTCGTAGGGACCTCATGGATGGCTAGCTTGGATGATGAGGCGGAGGAGGAGGCGGAGGCGGAGCCAGCGGCGGAGGAGAAGTGCACAAAGAGGAGCCTCGTGCTCCTAAGAAGAAGAAGATTGCTGCAGCGTGGCACGGAACAGCGTGGAAGGCATTAGTGCTTTGTGTTAGGTTGATGAACTTGTGAGGTTATGTTATATGATGAACTTGTGAACTTGTTAGGTTGATGAACTTGTTAGGTTGATGAACTTGTGAGGTTATGTTATGGTATTTGTGTTTGCAAACTTGAAGCAAACTTTATTTGTCTTAAATGATCTGATGTTCAAGTTATTAGTTCTCTTTGCTTAGCATGTCCAGTTTATAGTACTTTTATTGATGTTTTAGTTATTTGAGTACTGCTGCACCCCACCCAAAATGGCATCTGTTTCTGCAGTTTTGCCTATAGCAACACTGCAGCGCCCAACATTTAGGCGCTGCACTATACTGTGTGGCGCCCAACTTTTAGGCGCTGCACTGTACAGTGCAGCGCCCTACCCTTAGGCGTTGCACTACTGCCATGGCTATCCAGAAAGCCAACAGTTACTCCCATGGCTACTCCCACTACATCCATAATACTTACAATGACTGCAGCATCACAGCAATATGAACAAACACAAATTTTATGCCGACGATGTTCATAACTTAAGATAATTCAAACATTAGTACGACATGGTTCACGACACATTCATTACAAATGACAAATGGAAGCTTGCCCTAGAAGATAGTTCACCAACATCTCACATGCCCTCACAACTTCACGACACATTCATTAGAAGATAGTTGACGAGGAGTGCACGGCGAAGTCCCTCTTGAGTAGAGCGAGGCCATTTCCCCTTTTTTTAACGGGCGAGTCCTCCTCTTGCGCCTCGCGAGCCTTTGCAAGCTTTCTTGCCCTCTCCTCCTCACGAGCAAGTTTCGCTTGGCGTGCCCTCTCCTCCTCTTGTTTCTTCCGCTCCATCCTCTCCTTCTGACGACGCTCTTCCTCCAAGCCCCTTCGAAACGATTCTTCGAACCTCCGTTGCCGCCTAAGACAATCTGCGTATTGGTCCTTTTTCACATCTTCTGGCACTTCAAGATCTATCCACGTGAAGTACTTGCATAGAGGAGGCGGTGACTGCATAAAAATTTGTTGTTAGTGTTGACACACATTTCAGAGTAACATTTTACTTCTCGAGCTTACCGGTGGTTGGTCATAGGCGTTAGTTGGAAGTGCACGATCATAAGCATAGTTCGGGCATACAAAATATCTCCGCCCTTCCGTCCATGCTTTCTTTCGATCGGTGGACACCTTCACCTTGCAAACATCTCCACACCAACATGGCGGGATGTTGACATCTTTCTCCTTCACCTTGTCCAAAGATGCGTCCTCCCACTTGTTCGGCATGTCTTCTTGGTTAGCACACGGTGGCCTCGTCATGGAACCGGATGAAGCCATGCCTACAAAACAGAGAATTATTGGTCAACCCTAACCCCCACTTAACAATGAACACAACACTAAGACCAACATAACCCTAACACCAACATCAAACACACATAACCCTAACCCTAGCATACTATGAAAGCCTAACCATACCAAATTAGCAAAGAAACAAAAATTTCCAAATCCAATCAAAAACTAGGGTTTCCCCCACACTAGCAAGATCTGAGCAAATGTGACAATTCCTATGGATGAAAACGAGGGGATCAGAGGAGATTACCTTAAGGGAGGGGATTGGCTTCAAAATCCACGGTCAAATACTCCGGATCTGAGAAGGATTTGAGAGGGGGAGAGAGGAGGCGAGGGAGGCACCGAGCTTGGGTTTGTGTTGAGGGTGGGGTGTGTGGGGTGAGGATGGGTGGGAGGAGTTGGTGCAGCCTAATAAATGTCCAGTGTGCAGCGCCCAAGGAAAAGCGCCACACTACACTGCATGCAGCGCTTGCCCTTAAGGCGCTGCACACTGGACATTCAGTCCAGAGAGCAACAGAAGCGTTCCAGTAGCTTTACCGCCCCGAAAACTGCTAAGTCAGTGTGCAGCACCGAAGGGCAAGGCGCCGCACTCTACTGTGCAGCGCCCAATACCTAGGCGCTGCATAGTAGAGTGTGGCGCCTTTCCCTTAGGCGCTGCACACTAACTTAGCAAAATTTATGGTGCAAAAACTACTGGAATGCTTCTGTTGCTCTCTGGACTGGCATGTCCATGTGTGCAGCGCCTAAGGGCTAGGCGCTGCATTGTGTAGTGTGGCGCCTTGACCTTAGGCGCTGCACGCCTGGACATGCCAGTCCAGAGAGCAACAAAAGCATTCCAGTAGCTTTTCCACCCCAAAAACTGCTAAGTCAGTGTGCAGCGCCTACCCGTTGGGCGCCACACTACACTGTGCAGCGCCTTGCCCTTCGGCGCTGCACTAACTGATGTTTTCAAATACCTACTGTTCTTTTTGTTTTGTGATTCATAAAGATGCCACATAATCACATCCAAAACACAGAAATACTAGTCCAAATCACATACTCATACACACACAGCACATATACTTGTCCAAATCACATACTCATACACACATAGCACATATACTTGTCCAAATCACACAGGGTCTCACATAGTCATACACGGAAATATTAGTCCCCTCACATAGTCATACACACATAGTCATACACACATAGGGTCTCCATGTAGTTTCTTCTTCTTGCTCTCTTCTTCTTCTTATTCTTCTCCCTCCTCGCACCACCAAGGGGTCTCACCTTCCCCCTCCGTGTCCTCCACCCCCTTCATTGTTTCCATACCTACGAAAATGGCAATATAATAGTTAGTCACACAATACAAAATGACAACACAAGCATTGAGCCAAAAGAACAAGATCATAGTAAGACACATACGGCAATGGTCCATTGAGCCAAGAGAACATTCCTCCACTACGGCCGCCGCCAAGGCCAAGATCACCACCACGGCCTCCACCAGCACCACGGCCTACACCACCACCACCGCGGCCTCTACCACCACCACCACGGCCTCTACCACCACCACCACCACGGCCTCTACCAGCACCACGGCCAAGACCATCACCACGACCTCTACCACCACCATGGCCAAGACCATCACCACGGCCTCTACCACCACCACGGCCAAGACCTTCACCACGGCCTCTACCACCACCACGACCTCTTCTAAGACCAAGTTGACTCCCTCTTTGTTGCCTAGTTCCTCGTTGACTTGTTTGATTTGAGTGGTTTGGCACTCCACCACTTGTTTGACTTGGTTGGCTACCCCTTGGTTCACTTGGTTGGCTATCATTTGCTTGGCTTGTGCTTGAACCATTTTCTTTGATCTCTTTCTTGGTTTGGGACAAGTTCTTGTGTTGTGTCCCCATTCTGCAGCCCCCACAACGGGATTCCTCACGAGGCTCTTGGAATTGGCGGTGCCGTATTCTCCACCGCCACCACGGCCCCATCCGTCCATGTCACCTCTAAGGCGCTTAGTCTTACGTCTTCCCGACTAACGACCTTCAATTCCGGGTCCGCCATAGTTGAACTCCATGATACTCCGGCCATTGTGATTGGTCCAAGTATGGCTGGAACCGTGGAGTCCATGTCTTCTTTACCGTCATGATTGAGAACTCGGACTCCCTCACGGTTAGAGGGTGATTGACGTCCACATTCCTAACCCGGGATGCATTTAACAAGTGCGAGCATGGGAGATGAAGCAAAGACGGCCTCATGCAGCTGCAATCACACCGTGTTAGGGAGACCTTGAAAGCCCGGCCTCCGTGTTGGCGGCCATCATTTGTGGTTCCTCCGGGCTCTTTCACCTCATACTTCCACTCGTTGTCGTCATATAGAACAGCTTCTTCGGAGTCCGCCTTTCGTGATTGAAATTCCAACCGCATTTAGAATTCCAGGATGGCGATCCGATATGACACAAATTTCCCTTTCAGCCGGTAATACCCTTGTTCTCAGTTGACGCAAGAACCACTCCCAGTTATCATTGTTCTCCACCTCAACCAAAGCAAAAGCCAAAGGCAACACCCGGTTATTGGCATCACTTGCTATTGCAACCAATAAAGTGCCCTTGTATTGTCCGGTTAAGAACGTGCCATCAATGGCGATGACGGGCCGACAATGCTCAAAAGCCCTCACGCATTGCTCAAAGGCCCAAAATGCACGGCCAAATACTCGGACGGTCCTCCCGTTATGAATCAAAGTTTGGTGCCCATGAGGCTCAACCACGTGAACCATGCAGGTTTGTGGCGGCCATAGCTAACAACAACCTAGGGAGTCGGTTGTATGCTTCCTCCCAATTGCCATACAACATCTTGAATGCGGCTTGCTTCGCCTTCCATGCCTTGCCTTACTTCACCTTGTAATGAAAGATGGCTTTCACAAGGTCAATGACACTCTTGATGCTCATTATTGGAAGTGTGGATATTTGGTTGGACAGCCTGTAAGCAATGAACTTCGGACGTGAGTTATGCATGTTGTTGGTGCACAAGCTTGCCATCCGCATTCTTGTGCGGCACATGTGAGTTGGTAGACAACTCACTATCGCCAAGTGGGACCTCCTTTCCATGGCCTTGCACGCACAATCCATGGACATGTTGGCACTTCACATTTGACCGTAACGCATACATTAACATCCGAGTTGGCCACTTTATGTGGGCGATAATGTGTAACCGAGTAGTTGTCGAGCCACATCTTCAATTCCAAGAAGGATTGAAACTCACATCCGGGACATATCCGTTCTTGCCGTCTTCAAATCACGGTGAGAACTTGGCCTAGCTCAAGAGATATGCATTTGCCACCATCCACAACGGCTTCATCCATGAGACTAAGATCCTTGAACAATGGTGTCTTGTGATCCCGCCTTGAATACCTTCTTGAATGCTTGGGCCTCCTTGGCGTGAACCCCTCCTCATCAACTTCTTCATCGGGACCATCGTCATCCGAGTCCGATGCATATGCACGGAAAAAGGGATGGATTGGTCCATTGTCTCTTGCACATGATATTGGTCGAGATCACCCACATTGTTGTCATGGAGGTCAACTTCGTTGTCATCCTCCTCGTACTCATCATTCTCCTCTTCAAAACCTTCATTTTGGTTGTTTGGAGTCGGGCTCAATGTTGGCCAATCTTGTTGCGTGAATTGAGGTTCACTCATTTGATCTTGGTTCATTGGTGGGGGAGTGCTAGCAACCAACGGGGAGGGGTTCCGGTTCAAGTCTAAATTCAAAGTAGACTCAACCTTCTTGGAGACAAATAACTCAAGAGCCTTGTCTAGAGATTCGGCAACCGTCTCCTTGTATGCAACCCAACGTTGCTCGGAGTTCACACGCATTGTCTTCCAACGGATGTGCATTCCAAAACCAACATTATGCCTTCCCTCGAACTCAACAACGTCACTTGGGTCCATCCAATTCAAATATTTCCTCACTTGTTCCAAAAGCTCCGCATAGCTAGGACTACTCTCAAACACCATGTCAAGCTCATTCGGATCCGTCTCAACATTGCCTTTCAAAAAGGCCTCTCTATCCACATGATGAACATAAACACATGTTCTCCCCATCCCTACAATAATCAAAAACACACATATATCAAGTAAATACTTAAGAAAAATATTTGCACACATATGCCCTAACATATAAAACAACCATAACCATAGCATAACCCTAACACCAACATCAAACACACATAACCCTAACCCTAGCATACTATGGAAGCTTAACCAACCCAAGTTAGCAAAGAAACATAACATCATTCAACACAAATTTGCAAATCCAAGTCAAAACTAGGGTTTCCCCAAACTAGCAAGATTTGAGCAAATGTGACAATTCCTATGGATGAAAACGAGGGATGGGAGGGATTACCTTAAGGGAGGGTTGGCTTGAAATCCACGGTCAAATACTCGGATTTGCAAGATTTGAGAAGGATTTGAGAGGGGAGCGGGGAAGAGGAGGGCCGCAAGCCTTAGGGTTTGGGTGGGGTGGGGGTGTGTGGGGTGGGGTGGGAGGGAGAGAGGTGGGGCCAGCCAAGTGGAACCTGACCTGCAGCGCCCACGAGCTAGGCGATGCACATTACATGTGTGGCGCCTAAGACTTAGGCGCTGCAGTCGTGTGGGGGGCCTTGGTGGACCAGGGCTGCCTGTTGGCGGAAGTGTGGCGCCTAAGTGATGGGCGCTGCATAGTAGTGTCTGGCGCCCGGTGTCAAGGCGTCAATCAAGGGTCGCAGAGTGAAATTTTTTTGAAAGCAGGTCAATTTGTGAATTGATTTCTGGCTCAGGTCAAATATGTGATTTCTGCCATCATTGTGCCTCGTATCGTATGTGGGTCCGCTGTCGAGTGCCGATTCTGACGGCTCGACGCCTTGTCTGTTTGATTGACCGTATTCGTGTCGATGTGCTGCTGTCCGCATGCAGGTGTCCGAATGCAGTGGCTTGATCTGACTGTTGCCATTGCGGTGCATGACGACTCTTCTCCGCGTCGCTCGACCGACCGACCGACCGACCGCGTTGCCGTCGCGATTCTGACAGCCCTCCGATGCTGTTGTTGCTGTTGTCATTGCGGTGCGTGCGTGCGTGCACTGCACCCTTCCCGACTTGGCCGGCCGTCCCCTCCGCTGAATCTTTGCTCAGAGACGGACAGACGGTGCATGCTCTGTCCGGCTGAATCTGCACGCGCTTTTTCATTGAAAAAACAGAGATCAAACCCCCTCTCTCTCTCTGGTGAATCTCTGATTGGGTACCATGCCCACATTGATGTTGATCTTCGAAAACTCTGAGGCTGTTTTGATTGTGACTATCTTTGCCATATATTGCCACATGATTTTTGCCACACTTGTCTTAGTTGAGTTGCTCAAATTATTAGCCACACTTTAGCTTGCCTAAGAAAATCTTGTCACACTTTTTGTGTCTCTGACTTGTAGGGCTCACTGCTCATAAAAAATCCTTGCCTGAAGTATGGCTAGAACCAAACACCTACCTAACTTGGTCAAACTTGCCTAAGGTTAAGTGTGGCAAAATATGACAAGGTGTGGCTAGGAACCAAATAACCCCTAAAAAAGGGATCTGCTCTGATTGGCAAGGCAGGAGAAGCAGAGCTAGCAGTAGCATCGATCGATCCTCACAAGCCGGAGAATTTGTAGGAAGAACCTAAAACGTGCGTGCGTCAAACACACTGCTCTGCCCTTCTCTTCTCTGCTCCAAGATTTGATCAGCCAGGATGCGGTAGCGATCGAGGACGTGTACAAGCTAGTACCACGCAAGCAAAGGCATCTGGTAGTGGTAGGTAGCTTGGGAGTATGGATCAAGGATCTCGGATTGGATGGATATCGATCGATGCATGCAACGGTAGTACGGCGGTGTGATGTTGATCTCATGAATCTCGTCGCGTCGTCATCCAGTCCGTGCGAAAAGGAAACTACGAACGGCACGGGTACGAGACCGACGCACATGCGACATGTGAGGACGTGCCCCGGCCGGTGGAATCCTCAGCCCATCATTGCCAATTGATCTTCACCTTGCCACGCATGCATGCATCAAAACGGTCCATCCATCATCTGTATGCATGCTTCCAGGAACTGGGCTGCCTGTTCCATGCATGCATACGCTGCAGAGATCGATGAAATGAACGGGTCAGATTACAATTATAAAACCCATTAAAATAACAGAAATGTTAACGCCCACACGTGTGGGCGTTTGTAGATCGCCCACATGCCTCCACCACCACTCATTTTGTCACGTATGAGTACATGACATCAGCAGAATTTTTTTTGGTTTTTAGCTTAAAAATATTTTATCTCCTAAATAAAAAAAGCGAATTAAAAAACCGTTTTCACCATTAAATCCGTCTCGACGAGATCTTCAAAACTAGACCCATGTTGATATGTTTCGACAAAAAAAAATTTTGCCCAGAAGTTGCCATGATGTTTACACTATAGTTGCCATAGTGCTTAAACTAAAGTTGCCATGTGACAATTTTAGTTTGTAGATCATGGCAATTTTAGTTTTTTTATGATGGCAATTCCAGTACTTTGACCATGAAAATATTTTTTTTATTGAACCATGGCAATTTTAAGTGCATGTATAGTGGCAATTTTAGTTTATGGTGCATGGCAAGTCTAGTTTCTTAATTCTTTGATTTATAATATGTTAAAATTGCTTTTAAATATAAAAGAAAATAGTTGAAATATATCATGTCAACTTTAGTGTAAATATCATGGCAATTCATGCGCAATAGACATGGCAACTTTTAACCAAAAAAGTTTCGCCGAAATATATCGATATGAGATCTAGTTTTGAAGATCTCGTCGCGAGGGATTTAATGGTGAAAACGGATCTTCAATCGGATTTTTCATTTAAGAGATAAAACATTTTAAAAACTGAAAATCCAAAAAGATTCTCGCATGCATGCATGCGATGACGTGGCAATCTTTTTACGTTAGAGACTTGTGGTGCGTCTTTTTTCCCGCCACACGTGTGGCAGTTATCGGACCCTAAAATAAAGATTACAATTGTAGAGAATGGTTTGATGCAACGCAAATTGTATAAGGAAAACACCTGGCATCAACCGGCGGATCGCACGCGAGCATCTGCTGGCTCATTCGTACGACGTGTGTCTGGCCCAATAGGTTCCTTTATTCCCTTTCTTTCGGTCAACGTGGCCCTGCTCGTTACTCACTATCCGCTAGGATGAATTTTTGCAGCAAGGCCTTTGTTACAAAAACTGTAACAAGACCTTTGTTGCAGAAAACTTAAATTTGCAATGAGACATATGTTGCAAAAAAACAACATCAAGACCTCCGATAAAAAAAAAACCTTGCAAAAATTTATGCAACATGACCCGTGTTGCAATGATAAAAGGTGACACTCGGTATCCCAATGCACCAGATTCGACGGCTCATGAGGTGGCGGATCTTCCATTGTATAAGGGGCATCTAGTGCCATATATATAGGATTACATGCATGGCCCACGTCCTTATGTACAACCCAAATATAAAGTTAATAGAGAGATAAGAGAGAACATGGGCTAGATAATTATACGTGCATGGCACATGCATAATGTCATTCAACGCCCCCTCTCCCTCCCTTGCAGTCAAAGCGTCATTGTTGGCGATGCAGAGACTGAACCGGAACTCCTGGAACGTGAATGTCAGGAAGTCTTTCATCATGATGTCCGCGAATTGTTGAGTCGGTCAGTAGTTTAGGTTAAGTTTTTTTGTCCTCGGAGGCGTGGTGCTCGGGCGATGGCTACGCTTCTTTTTCAAGTTTGCCTTTTTGGCTCTGATCCTCCTCAAGTCCATCCGTCTGGATTTAGTCAACAAAGCTCCGGCATAGATTCCTGTCGTCTCATTACGGCGGTGAGGTTAGGTTTCTTGTCGAGATTTGATGTCAGGTGCTTCATATGTATTCAAGGGGTTCAACAGCGACGACTGGGGCTCCAGGGCGCTGGTCCTTAGGGTAGATGCACGCAGACTTTCTGACTGACATTTACAAGGTCAAGCCGGCTCCGGAAGGGAAGCGGCGACAACGGCTCGTTCTGGTGGCGGCAGTGATCGTTCGACGGTCTCAAAATCTCGATGTACTTCTTATTAATTTTTTGGTGTTTTGTCTTTCAGAGGAACTTTGATAATAGCTCTAGATCCCAAGTATGATTCTCTTCATAATTAACATGGTCCTTATGTCTAATGCTCGATGACATTTTTCATAAGGAACATGATCTTTCTATCCAAATAATGATACTATACGTAATTAATGTGATCCTCCACCCAGTAAATGATACTCTTTAGCGGTTCGTTCGGTGGTTTTAAGAATCTAGATGTATTTTTTATTACGCTTTAGCCGTTTTGTGCTTTCGCTGAACTTTGATAATAACTCTAGATCCCAAAGTATGATTTTGTTCATAATTAGCATGGTCCTTAGGCTCGATGACACTTTTCATAAGAAACAAACGTGATCATTCCGTCCAAATAATGATACTATACGTACGTAATTAACGTGATCCTCTTTGCTCAATGAATTATACTCTTTGTGGTTAACACGAAACCAACAAATATATGAAACTAAACCAAGTCACGACGTACCATCAGAACCGCAGACCCCCTTTATAAGTAGAAGAAGATATGTGCACTACTGATTACTGTATATTCTTTTGGCAGACAGCCTACTGAACTGTTTTTCATCACACCAACTCATATTCTAGTACGTTCATCGTAGGGAGTTTTGACCCAGACCTGCCTGTCCTTGTACTCTCTACAATACTGTCAACTGCCAGCACGGGACGGCGCTTATGAACTCTCTCTGGTGTTAATCAACGTGTGTGCCTTAATTTGCGACCTGATCATTGTGTCTTGTACGTGCTCGACGGTATGTCTGTCGGTCCGGTCCGCTGTCGACTGGACGCCTGTCCGTCCGGGGGCGCCTTGTCTGTTTGACTTTGACCGACCGTAATGGTTTTTGTGAGCCTAGAGGAGGATTTGCTGTCCAGGCCCATCCAATTCCAAGCTTGGTTTGGGGCTTTGGGCTGGTGTCCGGATGCACTGGCTCCATCTCCCTGTTCCTATTGCGGTGCCGGTGCGTGTGCACCGCATCCTTCCTCAGTTCCGGCGATGGCTACGCTCCTCCGTCGCTCGTCTTTGATCAATTTACTCGTCAGTCTTAGGGGGTCAATCTGCACCTGTTTCTTACAGTTCCACGCCACCTTATTTGCCACAACATGATGCACATATGTCAGGAGAAGGAATGTGGTGCCGATGAGACCGTCTCTTGGCGACCTGTTCAGCGTGCCACCTACGTGGCCGGCGGAATGTGACTGTCGGACCGTCGTCGAGCCGTGAGTCCGACGGCTCTTCTCTGCGTCGCTCGACCGACCGACCGACCGACCGTGTTGCCGTCGGCGACTCTGACAGCTCTCTTCTGCTGCTGTTGCTGTTGGCATTGCGGTGCGTGCGTGTACTGCATCCTTCCGCTGAATGTTTGCTCAGCGTGCTTTTCAAAGGAACAGAGATCAAACTCTCCGGGGAATCTAGCTAGCTACCTCTGATTGGGTATGTAATGTGTACATTGATTTGGGGCAATGGAAATGGAAGCAAAGGTAGGTAAGTACTCCCTCCGTCCGGAAATACTTGTCGTCAAAATGGATACAAATGGATGTATCTAGAATTAAAATACATCTAGATACATTCATTCCTCGGACAAGTATTTCCGGACGGAGGGAGTAGTAGGTAGGTAGCTTGGAAAGATCAAGGATGGGATGCATGCACCGTATCCATCTGGACAGAAGAAGGCCGGGTAGTACGGTCGTGTGATGTTGATCTGAATCTCACTCACATCGTCATGCATCCGGTGCGTGCGAAAAGGAAGCTACAAGCGGCACGGGTGGGTTCGCTCTCAGTACGAAGAGACCGACGCACATGCGACATGTGATCACGTACGCCGGCTGGCTCCGTCCATGGATAGATCGGTGGAATTCTCTTCACCTTGCCACGCATGAACATGCATCCATGGTCCATCTGCATGCATGTTTCCAGGAACACGTCATGGTCTGGTCTAGGTTGTTTCATATATACTCCACTGCGTAGCAGAGATCGATGAAACAAACTGGCGAGTGATCAAATTACAAGCGCATCTGCATGCGGATCGAAGGAGGGGGTCCATGGATGGGGTTGAGAGGAAGAAGATGGAGTTGTCGCCATGTCTGTCGTTGGTAGCCATGCATATATGCTGCCCCCACAGCCCATGTGATGTGATGGCAGGTTATTTCGCTAGCCAGGGCCATCCGTCCATCTAACCATTCGCCGGCCGAGGCCCTTCTTTTCCTTTCTTGCCGCCACCATGTGTCGGAGTACTCGCTATATTTTTTTTAACACAGTATGGATGCAAACGCTCATATACACGCGCGTACACTCACCTCTATGAACGCACACTCGCACACCCTATCCCTATGAGCACCTCCGAAAGATTGAGTCGGCATATCATCTTGAAATTTACGCCTATGAACGCACACTCGCACACCCTACCCTTATGAGCACCTCCAAAAGACTGAGCCGACATATCATCTTGAAATTTACGAAGTCACCGTAGGCACCTCGTCGTTGACGGGAATGTCTCCTCCCACTGAATGCGCATCGCCGGAAATCCTGGAACAAATTCAGGAATAAATGCGAGCACCAGAATAAATCTAGGAAGTCACAGAGGGAGAAGAAGGATACGGCAAGGCCGCCGGCACGGGGGGAAGAAGCAACCCCACTATCTACGTTAGGGTGTCAGGTGCACGTTCACCGCAAAAGCAACACCACTATCTACTTAGGGTGGTGGGTGCAGGTACACATGGGATTTTTGGTGGTCGCCGGCCTTGGAGGGATGGCCTGGGGGGCAGGATGGCGATGACGGGGAGGGCGAGGCTGGCGCGATAGAGCCATCGGCCGCGGGTGGCGGCGATAGTCGGTTAGGCCGGTGCTAGATAGGCGGTCCAAGAAGGAGATAAACAATGAAACCGTTTGTAGGTTGAAGAGTCTATGAGCATCTACAGCTGGGCATCCCAAATCGGCCTCAAACGCCCGGGCAGACGACCTGGTCACGAAAATTCGACCAAGACGGGCGCCTCAAATGGGCGTCAACAACGCACGAGCTGACCGGCACCCCTCATATCCAGCCCAAATATGGGGCCGATATGGGGGCGCCCGGGCGCGTCCGCCATGTCGGACCGACGATGGTGTCCCAGGCGGTATTGCCCGGAAACTCGGTGGTCCGATAGACGTTTCCTCCGGTGGGGGGGGGGGTGTGAACGCCATGTGGCCCCACTCCGACTCGCCGCCCGAGGCCAAATCCGTCTATTTAAGTCGGCCAGCGTCACCCAACCCTAGCCCATCGACCTCCTCCCTCTCCGCGCCGCCAGCCCGAGCCCGTCCACCTCCTCTCTCCCGCTCTGGCGCTCTTCCCACGCTCCTCATCTTCGCCATGGTCCAGCAAAAGATAACCACCTAGGATATGCTCATGCCGGGGCGCCGGTACCAGATATAGGAGATTCGGGCGAGGCATGCCGCGTGTGCCACCCGCATCGCTGCCGGGATGCCTAGGAGGAGGAGGAGGAGGAGGAGGTGCAGCAGTCGGCTCCGATGGGGGTGGAGGAGGAGAAGGAGGACGAGGCGAAGTAGCCGGAGTAGGAGTTGGCACCGGCTCTAGGCTTCACACATGGAGGACGCGGAGGCGGAGTTCGCCGTCGCCCAAGCGGACAAGATGGCGGAGTAGCAGGCCATCCTGGAGTCCATCCAAGATGAGGCCCATGCGGAGGCCAACTGGTAGCTCATCCGACAGGAATGGGCAGCGACCCCCGCGCTCTTCGACGAGGTCCATGCGGAGATGCATGCGGAGATGCATGCGGAGGCTGATGTGGAGGAGCCGGAGTTGCGGCTGCCGCCATGTACCCAGAGTGGGGCACAGAGATAGTGGACATCTCCGACGAAGACTAGGGTAGTTGATCTACATATTACATCTCCGACGGCTCATACAAATCGATTGGCCCAAATTTATTTCTGTCACCCGTTGATGTAGCCAGTCCCTTATTTTTTTTCCACTAAGAAATGTTTTTTTAATACAGATTGGTTAGAAACAAGCAAGTACGCTGTAATGGCTTGTATTCACAATCAGACGGAGAGTTTGTCACTACCAAAGCTTGTCTGGTTGAGAAGTTCAGCGTGCAATTTATCGTTTTCTTAAACTCGACATACTATTCCGCACTTTTCAGTAAGTTTGAAGACGAAATATGTGTTGAATAATTGAGCAATTTTCCACTAATTTTAATCCAGAAAGACAGAAGATAAAAACATGATAAGTGAAGCAAGTAACACAGTTATGTAACTAGTCATGCAATTTGGTACATAATATACCAACATCACATCCATATCAATTGATACAAGTAGTAGACCGGGCACAAACCTTGTCGGAAGGGAGAAGAATACATACGGTGCGGCGTAAAAAGATGTAGGCGCGTCGTTAGCCATGTCACTGAGAAGGTCGTCGACGTCAAGGAAGTAGTTGTTGTTGGGGAACTCCTCGTCGAGGATGGCGTCGTTCGCAGGCACAATGAACAAAGATCTTGCAATCGTGCAAGGACACACCCCCAAAACCTGGTCGCGCCCCTCACATACCGGATCACAAGAGGCGGGGTTTTAGAGGCCTGTTGTCTCACCTTGCAGTGCACACTGAGAAGCGAGATGGAAAAACAGTGGACGGCGCAACCTTGGAACAAGAAGGCGGTCGCTTTGGGAGAGACCAAGTTGCCTATATCTACAGAAGAGGAGCGAACTCTCTTATAGACTCTAGGCAGTGGAAGCGAAGCTAAAACACTAATGTCGAAACGAAACTAAAACGGGAATGGCATCAACCGGAAGATGAATTAATGGAAACATTCACGCCCGTTCGATTTCATTTTCCATGCACGAAATGAAGGAGACGAGACCAAAACACTAGTGGAGAAACGAAACTGAAACTTTAGTGGGAAGACGATGGAAACAATCACAGCTGTTTGGTTCAGTTCTTCAGTAGCTCAAAATAATTCGGCTTTTTTCTTGTCATGCACGAACGGGCCATAGGTCCTATGGTGGGATTTTAGTACGAATAATTGGACATAACAAATTGGCTAAAACCCAATGATTCCAACAACATGTACGTGTCCAAAGAAAACCAAGAGCTTGTCACTACTGAACACTAAATCGTGTTGTACGTTCTGTCTTAATTAAATCGAAACTAAGTACAGTATGTGATGAGGAATGGCTTAGTAGATGCTCTAAGTAGGCAGACATGCATGCACACGCATTGAACACGATCCACAATAATCTAACAAAAATGCTAGACATACAAAGACTTACACGCTTTTACACGCTCCTTCCATCTAACAACCAATCACAAACTTCTCCCCCCCTGATTTTCAGGGGGATGGACCGCCCCGCTCACCTATTGACCAATCAAGATTAACCATCCTGTAAAAGCCTGTAAATCGTTTGTACGTGTAGCATTGCCGATAATCTAATCTATTATAGAGCCCGGCCTTGTGACGCGTGCGCGTCGGCGGTGGCGCCTAATAATAATGTGGGCGCCCTCCGCTCATTGATATAGACACACACGTGTGGGCCATCCATCGCTTGCCTTGACCGCAATTAATTAATTAATTTACAATGCAAACATCCATCATTTCATACACTGTACACAATGACAGTACATTTCGTTCGCAAATCCTACCCCTAGCTAGCTACAGAAGCGATTTTTTTCATTGATGTAGCAAGTCGAAATCTAATAGGAGTAGGCAATTCCTTAACAGTGGATTAGCAGTAAGTACGGTAGATGATGTGACGATGCAAGGGAAGGAAGGGAGATGGATGGATAGCTAGCTCGGTGGTCCTTTTCTTCTTCTCCATCAAACTTGGACCACCCACAACTCGACCAGTTCCATCCATGGTCACATGACAGATCCGCCCCCGGTAACCATTGGCCAGTCCGTCAGTGCTTGTGAATTACTCCCTCTATCTCATCAGTTTACAAGTCTCGTTAATTCGATCAATTTAATAAGAGGCATGCATCACAGAAAACTTATCATTAAAAACTTTAGATGTTCTATTTTCTAATGATATAATTTATTTTAAAATGATGAGCAAGTTAAAATGATGACCTAGATATACGTGCAAGCCTCGTAAACTGGGATGAAGAGAGTAGTAGTAGGAATATGAACTAGTTGACTGAGACTTAACCAGGTGATATATATTGTTATAAGAAAAAGAAAAGAGAACGAAAATGATTTTTTTACGAATCTTAATGCAAGATCAAATAAATATAGCATAGACTTGGCAGAACTGATATTTTTATTGTCTTTGTTACACATGTCGTCTCAAGATCATGCATGCATGCTTCAAATTAATATCTTGGAGAGTTGAACTTAATCAAGGTAATTAAGCTGACACTCAATGTGCCTAATTGGGGCCTGCCATCTGCCTACTTGATTAATTAGATCGCGCCAACCTGCCTAGAATTATCAGGTTTTCTCATCAAACTTCAAACACATTCACAATTGTATATTTTGAAAAGAAAAGAAAAAGGAAAAAATACTTTCAAAAATACAAACACCATTAAGTTGGGTGGTGCATGCATGTGTTGTTAGGTGTTTTTTCTGGTAGCTGCCGGCCGGATCCATCCATCCATCCATCCATGCCTGACTGTCACTCGGCGCCGGAAGGCCGGTCCACTCCCCACTCCCATGGTCCATTTCATCAAAGCAGATTACAACAACAAGCTGCCCAAACAGTAGCTCCTACAGTAGCTACTCACAGCCTCTCCTCTTCATCTTCTTCCTCCTCATCTCTGAATCATAAAAGAAGGAGTCGCAAAAGCCAGTGAAGCTTCCTCTTCCTCCAATGAATCTACCTCCTCCATATCTTCTCTTCTCCTCCGCATATATCCAAGCATTCTTTACTCACACCACTAGCTAGCTAGCTACCGTGCTCTGCATGCCAACGCCGCCTCGTGCCCACTAGCCGTACGTACGTAGCAGCTTCTCCCGAGAGCGCAGCGCGCCATGAGCAACGTGTTCGGCGTCGGCGGCCATGGAGGTGGCGGAGGGGAGCAGCACGGGGGCGCCGACGGCACGCTGCTGTGCTACTTCCACCCGAGGGAGCTGCTGGTCGGCGTCTGCGCGCACTGCCTCCGGGAGCGCCTGCTGCTGCTCCTCGCCGCCAAGTCCGGCAACGGCGGTGGCACAGGCCGAGCGCGCCCGCCGGCCGACGGCGCCAGCTACCTGTCGGCGCGGCCCTACTGCCGGGCGCTCCGCCGCAGGACGGGCAGCATCTCCAGCTCGCTCCCCAAGGTGTTCGCGCTCGGCTCCTTCCTCCAGCGCCTCGACTCCTCCCGCCACCACCACCACCACCACCCCGACGAGGTCGTCCACGACCACGACGGCGGTGGTGGTGGCGAGGAGAAGGACAGGAACCCCGACGACGACGACAGCGCCTCCGTCGCGAGCCTCGACGGTAAGTTGCCGCTCGTACGGCGTACGGATGCAATAATTGGTTGCTCTGTGGCTCACGGGCGGATCGGTGTGCAGACTCCTTCATATCGATCAAGTTCGAGGACAACGGCAAGGCGACGTGGGTGGACAGCCAGCAGACGTCACTAAAGCCGGCGCGCGAGGCGGCGGCGGCCACGACGAAGACGACGACGACGAAGACGGCGTTGGTGGTGGAGCAGGCGAGCCGGCGGGGCGGCGTGACGCGGTGGCGGAAGCAGGTGGTGGGGCGGCTGCTGCAGCTGGCGCGGTGGAAGCGGGCGTCGGGCAAGCAGTCCTCATCCTCAACTGCGGCGGACCAGCGGTCGAAGGTGCGTGGCGGCGGCGGCGGCCGGGGCTGGATCCGGAGCCTGACGCGGCGGCGCGCCGCGCACGGCGAGAGGGCGTGGTCGTGAGCGGCCCACGGCCACCTACACGCCACCGCACGTCCACACGTGATCGGTGGATCGAGGAGTCTGTTATGTACGTACGCACGCACGTGGTGCTCCTGTTTGTTTGTGCATACAGCCAGCCACAGATCCATCCATATCCCATATCCAGTTGCATCCAGATATAGATATCCGTAATATATATAGCAATCATAATCATATATATACACAGCAAAAGAATCGCATCCTGCAGATCTCCTTTCTTTCTTCCATGAGAGGTGTTTGCTTGTTCCCAAGATCTTGCTTATGAGTTTTGACATCAAATTAGATTAAAAAAAATGGTTGTTGTGTACATACAAATGTCTGTTTTTCTTTCTGTCAACAAGTGTCATGGCAATTGGCAATGGCATTACTCTGAGGTCTGGATGGCCTGCGATCTGTCAATTTTCAGCAAACGACCCGGTAATTTTGGTTTGCATGTCCATATGCCATTTTAGCACTGTATGTGTGTGTCTTGTTTGTTGTTATGTACCGCCTCCGGTTACAAATATAAAACATTCTATTTATTTTTCTGAATTGGATGTATAAAGACGTTTTAGTGTTTTGTTCGCTCGTTCGAGTCGGTATATAGTTGATATTGAAATATCCAAAACATCTTGTGACAGAGGGAGCGTTGTCCTGTACTAGTATACGAGTAGAAGAAGATATAGGAATGTTGGTTAGTTGAGTTGACACCGGCAGGCAGCTGACGATCACCTTTCAGCTGCCGCTGCTGCTGCGACTGAAGTGACGAGCAGTCCTCTTGGGACAAGGACGGAATGACAGATTGTAGAATAGGTACTAGTAGTCGATGATGGGGTTTGGTATGGTATGTGCACGCTCGCACGCACGCATTCCCTCTCTACAACTACATGTCCTCTAGTTGTCTGCGTATGCTAAATACATAGGCTGCTTTTTTTTCTTTGGAGCAAAGCTTTAGCAGGGTCAGAGACATATCTCCCCTTTCAAGGAGAAAAGAGAGCGTTTTGACTGACTGGCTTTTGAGGAAAGCAGCCAACCAACTCCTGGATAGATGGGATCTCAAACAAAGCAGCAGCAGCACACTGATGATTGGGACCAAAGACGAGCATCCACTTCATGGAGTTTCACCGGTCAAAAAACATAGGATGACATAAGGGCTTATTTCCAAGAAACAAGGAGCCATCCTCACAACTTAAACGCCGATGAACAGAGTCCAACTCACAACAAGATGCACGCCGTGTAGTCCGAACGCCGCACATACCGGAATGCTAACGAGCAGAGTGTTTTTTCAAAGCATCAGGATGATGCGAGGACTACTTACTTTGGCCTTCGCGAGGAGGCGTTGACTGTCAAGGAAGCATTACAGAAAGCGAAAAGGAAAGGGCGGAAAAAAACATGGCAGCCTATAGTTATGCGGACAACATCGGCAAGCAGCACCTGTCTTCAGACATTGTTGGCTTGCCGCCGCAGGTATCCTTGCTTCAAGTCAGGTCCAGAAACTCTATGTGTGCAGTGCAGACCAAGGCAGAATGGCAGCCTCGGTCCTCCAGCTTGACTTCGCTGCAGGAACAGGAACAAATGGCTGAATCCTCTTGGTAGAAACAAAAGGAGAAAATTGGACAATACCAGCAAAATGAACATTTCACAATCTAGTAACTTTTTTGTCATCTATGGGCATCATTTGGATGCTTGTGCTCCTAACCCCCCCCCCCCCCTTCCCCTGCCACGGAATGAACATTTCTCAAAGAAAATAAAAACCATGCCCATTGCCTCCTAGGACAAGCTATGTCTTTCTCTGAAGATAAATCATAGCTTGTTCTTAAACAAGGAAACCTATAGATACACAACATTGTAAAGACTGAATCAAACTAGTCAAAATGTTGTATGGACTGACAAAAAAAACATAGATCACTCCGTCCATGCACAAAAATAAAGATAACATCTCGTTATTGTCGCTAATTAAGAGCTTCAAAATTCATCGAGAATGCATGCTTATTGTTTTGCCATTTAAGAGTGCCATGGTTCACTGTCAATAACAGCGGCTTCAGGGACACCGCAAGTTCATCGCAAACGACATATACAGTCTGCCTATGCTGAGCTTTTGCTTCTAAATTGACTGATTCACTGAAAGCATGATGTTGCTTTTAACTTAGTTGATGCAACCAGGCCTGAATCCAGTAAAGAAACATGAAGGATTGCAATGAAATCGTTGTTGATTTTCTCAAGATGAAGAAATCATTGAATTCAGACTGTATCGTAACAAGAATTGTGCAGAATGTCAGACAGAAAGCTGGCGAAGAGATTCATAAAGCATCAGAGGAAAAGCAAACAGAAATGGAACCTGGAAAGATTTTCTGTTGATAAACCAATAATGTAGGCGTAGCAAAAATCAGAAAACAACATATACATACTAGTCTTGTTACTGTTTATAATATGCTGATTCAGAGATAATTTCTTCAATTTGTCTGAATCTGACTGAAATTAACAAACAGTGGCTGCTAAGGGAAATGACAACCTACACTTGGCCAAACAGGCATCATCATCACTACACCGCCTTTCACAATTAGGTCTTAATGGTCATGTAAAACCATCTCTGCATGTTCATCGTCGCAAACAAAGCAGGAAAAATCAAATGAGATAGTACCTTCCAGTATACTGTGTACATGCCACTTCAGGCTTCTTGCTTGGAACCATCTCGGTCGTGGCCGTCATCTTTACCGATTGTGAGTTGGCAGTCAAGCAGACTTGTGGCAGAAGCGTCTTCATGAGCAGTTCCATCGACCGCAGCATCAGGAGCTTGGCTCACTTCTTCAGAGGAGCCATTGGTGGCGCTCTGCACAGGCGACGTGATCGTGGCGCCGAACAGCTGTATGCTCCTCCTTTCTTCAGAGGGACGCATGTTCACCGAGTTGTTGGGCGGAGATCCAGCTTCAGGGTTCACAACCTCGGAGGAGCCGCCGCTGGAGCTAGGTGGGAAAAACTGCTTGGTTGTGAGCACCGTAGGAGACGGAGAGGGCAGCTCGGTGAGGCCGATGTGCCTGGCTCCCTGCATGCCAGCAGGAATAGGTGACCCCAGCAGCATCACCATGTTCTCGCAGTCTGGCCCCAGCAGCGGGTCAGCCATGCCGACATCGCCGGAGCACATAGGGGGAAGGGTCGTCTCGGAGATCTTGAGCTTCTTCAGGATGGGAGGGTACCCTACAAGTTCCACTTGCCAAGCATTGACATACCTGTTTCTTAGTGACCCTACCACAGATTCATCCCAGTCTATCTGCAAGCAGGTAGATAGATTAAGCAGTAAGTCAGATAAGAATCTTCGGAGCCAGTAATAGTAACATAAAGAATCTTGAAATTGTAAGATCAACTGGTTTGGGTCCTATCTGAAAAATCAAAGAATCGACGGAGTGGACAACAACATAGAACACTTCTCTTGACATGTCAGTAACAAAGGTGCAGTCAGCCATATGAAATAACACAACTCTGAATTGTACATTCATGACTCTGAAGAGCTAATGGCACATAGTTAACTTCAGTAAGCTCTACATTTTTCAAGGTCTGAATGAAGGACTTACTGCTGATGACATTACATGGCATGACTTGTTGTATTAATGACAGTAAAGGAAAGAAGTAACAAGCTGAATTCCAAATAAAAATTGACTGCTGACCGAGTTCATCTCTGTTTGTTTCAGTAAATACCATCAGATGCAGAGCCAGCCCTATTGGAAACAGACAAGGGATCTAATGCAATCGGACAGAGCAACAGCCACCAAACCACATTTAAAAAGGCTGAACTATCAAACAATCGACAACAGCAACTCTACGGCATGCAGCAATAAAGTACAAGTGCCTAAACATAGTTATCAATTATTAGTCCAAGATTGCTTGCCACTCGCTAGTTCAGAACCTAGCAAAACACTTTAACATACATGCATTGCGATATATACTGAACCAATCAACCAAAACATGCAGAGAGGAGTTGGCCGATCACTTGCTAGCTGCTCCAACTGTACATGGAAATATTGAACCAAACAGAGATGGACTCCTGACTGATCATATTTGTAGATTTAACTACAGTAGGCTCTACATTTTTCAAGATCCCAATAAAGGACTTAATGCAGATGGCATTACATGGCATGACTTGTTGTATTAATAACAGCAAAGGCGAGAAATATCAAGCAGAACATCATTCAAGCCAAAAGCACATTGCTAGCTCCAAGTCAAAATTGACTGCTGATCGAGTTCAGCCCTGTTGGAAACAGACAAAGGATCTAATGCCATCCCACCGAGCAATCACCACCAAACCCACATTAAAAAAGGCTGAACTATCAAACATTCGACAACAGCATCGACTCTAGGCATGCAGCAATAAAGAACATGTGGCTAAACATAATTACTCACTATAAGCCCATGATTGCTTGCCCCTCTCATTCAGAACCTAGCAAAACACTTGAACCACACATGCATGAAGATATACTTATACTGAACCAATCAACCAAACATGCAGAGATGGTGTCGATCGAGTTCATCTCGGTTTGTTTCAGTATAAGAGTAGACCACCAGAAGCAGAACCAGCAGTCCTATTGGAAACAGATAAGTGATCTAAAGCCATGCATCCAACAGAGAAACCACCACCAAACCCATTAAAAACTCGACGATAGCATCAAGTCTACGCTTGCAGCAATAAAGTACAAGTGGCTAAACATAGTTCCTATCAATTATTAGTCCAAGATTGCTTGCCATTTCTCGTTCAGAACCTAGCAAAATACTTGAACCAAACATGAATGTCGACATATACTGAAGTACTGAACCAGACATTCAGAGATGGACTTGACCGATCACTCGCTAGCTACTCCGACAGTTAACTGAACATGGCAGTACTGAACCAAACATTCAGAGATTGACTTGATCAACCACTCGCAAGCTGCTCCGACAGTTAACTAACCATAGCTGTAATGAACCAAACAGAGACCTAGTCGACTCGGTCGATCAGATTAGCGGATTCAGCAACGAATGCAACATCAGATCAGGGGAAATAGCAGCAATCAGGATGGGATGGTACACAATAAGTTTAGCATGTTTGGTTCAGTATTGCCACTTGTTCAACGATGAATGCAACATCAAATCAGGTGAATTAGCAGCAATTATGAATGTCAAAGATTGCTTGCCAATCTCTTCTATTTGTAATCTTGTACAAGTGCCTAAACGTAGTTATCTATTGTTAGTCCAAGAATGCCTGCCACACCTCATCCAAAACCCAACAAAACACTTGAACCAAATATGCATGGCGATATATACTGAACCAAACATGCAGAGATGGACTCTGATCGATCACTAACTAGCTGCTCCGACAGTTAACTGAACATTGAAATACAGAGATGGACTCGATTAATCAGATTTGCAGATTCAATGGTGAACACAACATCAGATCAAGTGGATCAGTAGCAATTATGAATGTCCAAAATTGCTTGGCACTCTCTTCTATGTTCAGTAAAGGCAAAACGTAACATGCAGAACATCATTTAAGACAAAAGAACATTGCTGATTCCCCAAATCAAAATTGACTGCTGAGTATATACCACCAGAAGCAGAGTCAGTGCTATTGCAAACAGACAAGTGACCTGAAGCCATACATCCGACAGAGCAACCACTACCAAACCCAAATTAAAAAAGACTGAACTATTAAACAATCGATGACAGCAACTCTACGGCATGCAGCAATAAAATGCAAGTGGCTAAACATAGTAATCAATCATTAGTCCAAGATAGCTTGCCACTCCCTCACTCAGAACCTAGCATAGTAGTTGAATCACACATGCATGGTGATTGCTTGTCACTCCCTCATTCAGAACCTGGCAGAATACTTGAACCACATATGCATGGTGATATATACTGAACCAATCAACGAAACATGCAGAGATAGACTCGGTGGATCACGCCGACAGTTAACTCGAAATGGCATTACTGAACTAAACAGAGACGGAGTCAATCAATCGATCAGATTTGCGGATTCAACATGAAAGCAGCATCGGATCAGGTGGATTATCAGCAATTATGAATGTCCAATATTACTTGCCACTATCTTCTACTTGTACTGAATGGCAGAGCAAAACAATTGAAGCAATCATTGCAGTTACTGAATCAAATAGAGGTGGCCTTTGATCGATCAGACAAACAGCGGCTTCAACAATTAACTGCAGAGATCGATGAACGGATGGATGGATGCAAGATGTACCTCGAGCATGCGCCAGATGGAGGGGTCGACGGCCTTGACGACGCCGTTGATCCACTCGGAGCGGCGCTCCTCGGCGTCGAGGAACTTCATGCGCACCTGCACCCCGGGCGCCCAGGCGCCGGCCAGCGCGTCCTCCACCTCCTGCTTGGGCACGACGAACTCCCCGGCGCCCTGGCGCGGGTAGTAGGTGACGGTGAAGGGCGCGCCCTCGGCCGCGAGCCGCACTGCCTCGTCCACCTCCTCGGGCGGGACCCGCGCGCGCGCGTTGCGGGGCCTGCGCTCGGCGCCCTGCTGGGAGACGGCGGGGTACCTGGGCGCGCGGCGGATCCCGGCGAGCAGCTCCCCGTCGGCGCGGCGCATGAAGACGACGGCGTCGCCCGCGACGAGCAGCTTGGCGTTGACGAACTTGCTCCAGCCCGTGGTGAGCAGGTGGCGGCGCGGGGTGCCGCGGTAGATGTGGCGGAAGTCCCAGCCCCGGCCGAGCGGGTCGGCCATGCGCAGCCGCTGCACGGGCGGGTCGGCCTCGAAGTCGAGCGGCGGGAAGACGAGCTCGGCGCAGAAGCGGGGCACCGAGAAGCCGCCGCCGTTGTTGGCGTCGCTCTGCGTGAGCTGCTTGGCGTAGTAGCGGAACCCCTCGGCGGCGCTGGCGGCGTCGGGGAGGCGGAGGGCGGGGGCGGGGGCCGGGTCGCGGTGCGGGCCGGGGACGAGGTCGACGGCGGCGAAGGGCTCGTCGGTCTTGGGGTCGGCGAAGAGGCGGACGGCGGCGACGGTGCAGGGGAAGAGGTTGTGCGCGGGCGCGCGGGGCGGCGCCGGGCACTGCTCCGAGTGGCCGTGCGGGAAGTAGTAGACCTGGGAGCCGACGACGGGGACGCGGGAGAGCGGGGTCGCGCAGGCGAGCCAGACGTCGCGATCCAGCGGCGCCGGGGTCGCCGGCGGCGGCGCGTCCGCCATTCTCGGGCGGGGCGGGGGGTTATCTAGGGTTTGGGCGGGAGACGAGGGAGATGGTTGTTGGAGGAGATGGGGGGAAGATGTCCTCTCTCCTTACACGCGGACGGGGCGGATGGGTGGGTTGGGTGTTGGGTGGGCCGGAAGACCAAGAGAATATTTATAGCACGCCCGCTTTGGGTTTGGGTTTGCTTCACATCACATTGTTGGGGATTGGACATATCCCATCCCAAATCCCAAAAAATTGGTGCAATAGATCCCAACAACTTGATGCAACAACCACAAAGCAAAGATGTGTAGTGAGGATTGGCTTGTTGCAACATGTGAGGGCGAAGAGAAAATATGTTTCGACGAAGGACGAGGGGTTGCGGAATTTGAACGTAGTCGCTGATGGTGGAGGAATGCTCCTCGCGTTTCTTTCTTGCTACGATTTGGGTCGTTAAGTAACGGATTGAGTGGATCCAGCATGCGCCCGACCGAGAAAAGCCGTAGCCAGGGGACAGCTCGGATCCGGATATCCTTTTCGATTGGATGACACGGGTTTGTGAACTTCGAACATACTCGCTGATGGTGGAGGGATAGTCCTCGTGTTTCTTTCCTGTTACCCTCTAGGTCATTAATGGATTCCTGGGATCCAGCACGCGCCTGACCGGAAAAAGATGTAGCCAAGGGACACCTCACATTCGGCTCTCATTCTCTGTTGGGACGATGTGGGGTTTGCAAAATTGGAACATTGCACCCCCCCCCCTAAACAAAACAAGGGCCCGCGTGCTCATATGCGGCTCTCCTTTTCTGTTGGGATGACGCGGGGTTTGTGAAATTTGAACATAGCCACCCACACCCCCTCCACCCTTAAAAAAGCGAGCAATGACCACCTCGAATGGGCTCTCCTTTTTCGATTGGGATGAGGCGGCTTGAGAAAGTTTGAACATGCTTCGCAACGGTTGAGAAGCACTCGTGTTTTCTTCCTTGGTTCCGTCGGTCTATATGCAGCGAACAACAATGTAATGTGCATTCATGGAGGCGATGATTTATAGTCCTTTTTTGTGTGTTTTAGTATGTAAGATAAGAAATGTAGTCCCCTATGAATTTGAATCGAACAAACTGATCACTACCATCTTTGAAAATGTGGAGGGCTAAGGCAAGATCTCAACCCTCGTCCCTCTTGACCAACCACTGTCCAGTTAAGATCGACGCTTATAGTTGCGACGACGGCTATCCGCACAGACAAGCCAAGGCATCCCTCACCATGCTTGTTTCATGGAAAATTTGAAATGAACGAAACGCGCGAGTTTTCAGGCATAAGTGTGCCCCTCCGACAGTGCTGCTTTCCTCCATCGCCACCGAGGCTAACCTTTGGATCATCGCCGGTGCTAAAAAACTAGGGTCTTTGTTATTGCGCGAGTAATCCGCATGACGTGTACTCGGGTTGTTTGTAACTAGCTCTATTCTCTCTTATTTAATGGATGAGGCAAAACTTTTGCCTCCGTTTCAAAAATAAAATAAAATAAGATCGACGATTATCTTCGGCGAAAGTAAAGGGGGCTTTTTTGAAGTTATTATGTTTTGGATTTTTCACGGTGTTTATGATGTGTTGTTTGAGACGCCTGCATGCATGCATGCGTGCGTGCATGATTTCAGGGCCGTTGGTACTACCGGACATGCAAGAATTTAGCTACTGCTCGGGTATCTGGTGGCCCTGTCTAATCTATCTGGTCTTCACGCGAACATGTACGCGCTATATGTGCGGGCGCGGCAACTACTCGACCAAACTACAAAAAATCACCCTCCGTTCCAAAATAGATGATTCAACTTTGTACTAACTTTAGTACAAAGTTGGGTCATCTATTTTGGAACGGAGGGAGTAGGTAGTAGTACAACCGAATAGTAGTATTTGGTCTCTCGATCGAGCAGCCCATGCATGATCGTCGGGTCTCTTCTCCTAATTTTGCGGAAGAATCGGCCGGCTCTGTTTGAAACGACAGCTTATGGGATATTATCCAATCCGATTTGACCAGTTGACACAAAAATACGGAGTACTACATGACATGACAAATGCATGCAAAAGTTTATTAGGGCATCTCTAACACTCATCTGCAAACCGGACACCGTATCTGTCCGTGAATAAGGAGATCAGTCCGCTTCTCGGATGCAGGAGCCGACATCCAATGTTAGCCGCATACATTTCAAATCAGTTTTAAAAAAACTGAATGAATTACATGCAAACCAGATTATTTTCATTCAAACTGAACGGAAACATTTACATTTCGAGCATATTTTCAACTAAACCATACTAGGTTGCAGTAAAACTAGTCTACAGCCGGTCACGGGGGATCTTCACTCCCACAACATGTCTTGCCCATGTCCGGCAGTCCGATGAGTCCGGCAGCCTGCTCACTGGACTGCCTGTAGCCTGGAGAGATATGCTTCAGTGAGAGGGGACGAATAGGCTCCCTCCGCTTCTGTGAAGCAAGGATTAGAGTTGGTTTTTGGGCGGAGGAAGATGGTCGCCGTGGTCTACACCCGCACTCACCTGGCAAGACACCAGCTGTGCGCTTTGTGGCTTGGCCGAGGACGCCAACCACGTGTTCTTTAGGTGCTACTTGGCTAGGTTCGCTTGGAGTGCGGTTCGGGAGGCTTTCCATGTGGCCTGGAACCCAGCGTCGGGTCATCAGCTGTCCTCCCTTCTTAAGGTCACCCATGGGACCTCGCGTAGGATAGCTTGGCGTTGCGTAGGGGCGCTGCTTTGGTCTATCTGGACGATCCGGAACAAGTTTACGATTGAGAAAAAATTCCCTCGGCACCCCGCGGATGTCATCTTCAAATGTCACTTGTTTTTGCAGAACTGGACACCCACAGGAAGGAGCGCGATCTTGGCGCATGTCGGCGATCATGGGGAGCATCAAGGAGATCCAGACGACGGCAAGACAGACGCCAGCAAGTTGATGAGACGTTTCGAGGGCTTTTGGTGGTTTGATCATGTGTTTGACGCTACGATTTTCATGGTCTTTTGTATCCTGTGAGGTGTCGAACCTCTGTTGTGTTCCGAGCCGTGCGAGGCTCGTCAGAACCTGCTAGCTGATTTGCGTTTCCCTGTTTAGTTGGTGATCTATGTACTTCTGGCCTATGGGCTTTATTAATTTAAAGCCGGACGCGTCCAGCGTCTTCGTTCCAAAAAAAAAGACACCAGCTGTGTAACTAGGTGACGCTGTGGTGGTGGCCTTCGGGACCCAAGCGGCGGCGGCCTCTCATGATCTACTTTTCCTCGCTGTCCTTGATGGTTGTGGATGTGCCGGCCTTTGTCGACATGGCTTATTTACCCACCAGCCTGCCGCTTTTCCACCATTACTGGCGGTAGATTTGCCGGGAGATGGCGTTGTCCAGCCTGGCGAGGAGGGGGTAGCGATGGCGATCGTGGTGGCACCGGATCCAAATGGTTTATTGGCAAGCCAACCTGTACTGGACTAGCTCACCGGGGCAACCCAACCAGCTGCAATGCCGGAGAACTCCTTCTATTCGCTGAAGGCCATGGCTGGTGCTGAGTAAGGAGAAGATGAAGAGAGTGTAGATAAGGTGTGGTTCTTGCCTGACGCCTAGACACGTTTATATAACGGGCGTATGCGAGGAGCCAACCGAAGAGGTGTTTAATAGTCATCGGCTCAAATGTCCGGACTGTCCGGCACCCCACATATCCAACACAAGTATTTGACGGATATGGGGAGGCCCGGACGCGTCCGTCACGTCGGACCTGGCTCACACCGGTCCACCCAACCTCACATGTATTCGTCCACATCCGCTCCCCGGTCAGATTTGACTCTCCTTGTCGATTGGGACGGTGTGGGTTGCGCAAGTTTGAACATGCTTCTCAACAGTTGAGAAGCACTCGTGTTTTCTTCATTGGTTCCATCGGTCTATATATCGCGAACAACAATGTTATGTGCATTCATGGAGGCGATGATTTACAGCCATTTTTTTTTGTGTGTGTGTTATGTAAGAAATATAGACGCCTATAAATTTGAATCGAATAAATTGATTTACTACCCGTATTTGAAAATGTGGAGTGCTAAGGCAAGATCTCCACCCTCCTCCCTCACGACCAAGCATTGTCCAGTTAAGATGGACGATTATCTTCCACGAACGTAAAGGAAGAACTACGGACTTGGTACAAATCATGTGCATACGAAGCGGGGGAACCCTTTTTGGGTAAATCATGTGCATACGAAGCATGTGGAACTTATTTTAAGTTATGTTTTGGATTTTTCATGGTGTTTATGATGTGTTGTTTGAGACGCCTGCATGCATGCATGCATGATGTCCGGGCCGTTAGTACTAGTACTACCGGACCTGCATGCAAGAAATTAGCTACCACCCCGATGTGTGTGGCCCTGTCTAATCTCTCTGGTCTTCCGGCGAACATGTACGCGCTATATGTGCGGTGCGGGCGCGGCAACCACTGAATCCAATAGTATTTGGTCGCTCGATCGAGCAGCCCATGCATGATCATCGGGTCTCTTCTCCTAATTTTGCGTAAGAATCGGCCGGCTGCCTTTGAAAGGGCAAAAGAATAAATAGCAAAAGAATAATGGAAAAAAGGAGGTCCTACCGGGATTCGAACCCAGGTCGCCAGATTCAAAGTCTGGAGTGCTAACCACTACACCATAGAACCACTGGTGCTATTTTTTCTTACAATATGTTACTAATATCTTGGGCCCAGTCCTTGTCTCCTTTTTTCTTTTGCGATCTCGTCCTTGTCTCTTATTAAGGCTCTGCTTGGAATGGATGTATTACATCTGTATTTATTTTACACTTGTAAAATACCGGTCACAGCTGATTTTACGCCTGGAAACAAAACGACCAGTACAAGTCCGTATTCTAAAGCAGCCGAATACAAGAGAAAACGCTAATCCAAGCGGGCCCTAAGCGGCTTGATTTGTGAGGATGGAGCTCCGCAGGTACCAAAGTTTATGTTAGACTCCGAGGTAATTCTACTGAACCAGGTCTTGTGCAATCTTTTCTTTTTTGCACACACGAAATTTTTCATTAATCAACCACAACCATTACAATCCTGGTGACACAAGAGGTCAGCCTCATCAGGCACACAACGCAACAAAACCACAGTTTTAGAAAAAGAACGTCTCAACTGGACTAGCGTATGGCTAACTTTATTTTGCTCACGTTTAACCAAACTAATTTTCATGCTGTCTGAGTATGTAACAGCTGCCTTGCGTCTCCCACCAGGGACGCGATTAGCGACCTGTTATGCGTTGCTTCGCTGATCATTTGTGTGAGTGTTGAGCAGTCCGTCTCCACCACAAGCTTCTCCGGACTATGATCAAGCACCAGAGTTAGAGCTTCAAGGGGCGCAGCTGCTTCGGCTTCCAAGGCGTTGGCACATCTTGGTATGAAACGGCATGAAGCAAAGATTGATGCACCTGTGTGATCTCATAAGATCATGCAAGCACCTCTCCTCCTCTTGCTAGGAACCATCTATATTAAGCTCTGCCCATCCCAAGGGGGGTTTCATCCATTGCTCCATGGTACCACTGCGGCCAATGACATTTTATGTGAGATGTTGCTAGCACGGTGCCCGCTGTAGGAAACCACCGCCTTTCTTTGGCTATGTCTACAGTAGGGTGCTGCTAGGTATTGAGTAAGGTGTTGATGCAGCCGGATAGAAACCACACAAGTAGTGCCAGTCATTACTCTTGAATAACAAGAACTACCGTTCCACAACCACACAAGTGTCGTGCCCAACACCGAGGGAAATCACCCCTCGGCGGTGCTTGGGCTGGTTCAACCGCCCAATAGGCGACACATGGGTGGCTGCGGAGTCCTAAGCGATACAACCGCTTGTCACATTGGTTATACCAGTTATTAATGAATATCCGAAATAACCGGCCAGCCACTGCCCGTGTAGCACCGCGTAACCCAAGGGCATCACCCCTTGAGAGGTGGTTGGACCGGTAGGGCTGGTAATACCGCTCACGAAGAAGCGGTACAACCGCCCTACCACATGGTACAACCGCTCAGGCCATGGCTGCAGAATGCACCATCACAGAGGGAGCAGTGTAACTGTGGCCATGAGCGGTACAAACATTGTGTACCTTTTTTGCAAAGTTAGAATTGAGGTTCTCTCCTCGAAACGGTGCAATATGTATTTGTGTATGTGATTTGATTCCACCCCCACTTGATAGTACGGATTTCCTATGAGCAAAGAAATGATAGCATCGGAAATGTCGTCTTCGATCTTTTTTCCTTCCAGAGGGGTATCTAACTGAAGGAAATATGCCCTAGAGGCAATAATAAATTTATTATTTATTTCCTCATATCATGATAAATGTTTATTATTCATGCTAGAATTGTATTAACCGGAAACATGATATATGTGTGAATACATAGACAAACATATAGTCACTAGTATGCCTCTACTTGACTAGCTCATTAATCAAAGATGGTTATGTTTCCTACCATAGACATGTGTTGTCATTTGATTAATGGGATCACATCATTAGGAGAATGATGTGATTGACATGACCCATTCCGTTAGCCTAGCATTTGATCGTTTAGTATATTGCTATTGCTTTCTTCATGACTTATACATGTTCTCGAAACTATGAGATTATGCAACTCCGTTTACGGAGGAACACTTTGGTGCTACCAAACGTCACAACGTGGCGGGTGATTATAAAGGAGTACTACAGGTGTCTCCAAAGGTAGATGTTGGGTTGGCGTATTTCGAGATTAGGTTTTGTCACCGAGGTATCTCTGGGCCCTCTCGGTAATGCACATCACTATAAGCCTTGCAAGCAATGTAACTAATGAGTTAGTTACGGAATGATGCATTACGTAACGAGTAAAGAGACTTGTCGATAACGAGATTGAACTAGGTATTGGATACCGATTTATTGAATCTCGGGCAAGTAACATACCGATGACAAAGGGAACAACGTATGTTGTTATGCGGTTTGACCGATAAAGATCTTCGTAGAATATGTAGGAACCAATATGGGCAACCAGGTTCAGCTATTGGTTATTGACCGAGAATAGTTCTAGGTCATGTCTACATAGTTCTCGAACCCCTAGGGTCCGCACGCTTAACATTACGATGACAATTTTATTATGAGTTTATAAGTTTTGATGTACCGAAGTTTGTTCGGAGTCCCGGATGTGATCACGGACATGACGAGGAGTCTCAGAATGGTCGAGACATAAAGATTGATATATTGGATGGCTATATTCAGACATCGGAAGTGTTCCCGGTGTTTTCGGAGAAAACCGGAGTGCCGGAGGGTTACCGGAACCCCCCGGGAGAAGTAATGGGCCTAGTGGGCCTTAGGGGAAAGAGAGAGGGGCGACCAGGGTGGGCCGCGCGCCCCCTCTCCCTCTGGTCCGAATTGGACTAGGAGGGGGGCGCCCCCCTCTTTCCTTTCCCTCTCCCCCTTCCTTTCCCCTCCTAGTAGGAGTAGGAAAGGGAGTCCTCTCTACTAGGAGGAGGATTCCTCCTCCTTGCGCGCCTCTAAGGGCCGGCCGGCCTCCCCTTGCTCCTTTATATACGGGGCGGGGGCACCCCATAGACACACAAGTTGATCTACGGATCGTTCCTTAGCCGTGTGAGGTGCCCCTCCACCATATTCCACCTCGGTCATATCATCGCGGAGTTTAGGCGAAGCCTGTGCGATAGAACATCATCATCGTCACCACGCCGTCGTCTTGTGGAACTCATCCCCAAGCTTTCTTTGGATCGGAGCCCGGGATCGTCATCGAAATGAGCGTGTCTGAACTCGGAGGTGCTTTACGTTCGGTACTTGGATCGGTCGGATCGTGAAGACGTACGACTACATCAACCTCGTTGTCATAACGCTTCCGCTTATGGTCTACGAGGGTACGTAGACGAACACTCTCCCCTCTCGTTGCTATGCCATCACCATGATCTTGCGTGTGCGTAGGAATTATTTTGAAATTACTACGTTCCCCAACAGTGGCATCCGAGCCTAGGTTTTATGCGTTGATGTTATATGCACGAGTAGAACACAAGTGAGTTGTGGGCGATACAAGTCATACTGCTTACCAGCATGTCATACTTTGGTTCGGCGGTATTGTGAGATGAAGTGGCCCGGACCGACATTACGCGTACGCTTACGCGAGACTGGTTTCACTGTTACGAGCACTCGTGCTTAAAGGTGACTAGCGGGTGTCTGTTGAAGGAAATATGCCCTAGAGGCAATAATAAAGTTATTATTTATTTCCTCATGTCATGATAAATGTTTATTATTCATGCTAGAATTGTATTAACCGGAAACATGATACATGTGTGAATACATAGACAAACATATAGTCACTAGTATGCCTCTACTTGACTAGCTCATTAATCAAAGATGGTTATGTTTCCTAACCATAGACATGTGTTGTCATTTGATTAATGGGATCACATCATTAGGAGAATGATGTGGTTGACATGACCCATTCAGTTAGCCTAGCACTTGATCGTTTAGTATACTGCTATTGCTTTCTTCATGACTTATACATGTTCCTGTAACTATGAGAATTATGCAACTCCCGTTTACGGAGGAACACTTTGGTACTACCAAACGTCACAACGAATCGGGTGATTATAAAGGAGTACTACAGGTGTCTCCGAAGGTACATGTTGAGTTGGCGTATTTCGAGATTAGGTTTTGTCACTCCAATTGTCGGAGAGGTATCTCTGGGCCCTCTCGGTAATGCACATCACTATAAGCCTTGCAAGCAATGTGACCAATGAGTTGGTTACGGGATGATGCATTACGTAACGAGTAAAGAGACTTGCCGGTAATGAGATTGAACTAGGTATTGGATACCGACGATCAAATCTCGGGCAAGTAATATACCGATGACAAAGGGAACAACGTATGTTATTATGCGGTTTGACCGATAAAGATCTTCGTAGAATATGTAGGAACCAATATGGGCATCTAGGTTCCGCTATTGGTTATTGAGCGAGAATAGTTCCAGGTCATGTCTACATAGTTCTCGAACCCGTAGGGTCCGCACGCTTAACGTTACGATAACAATTTTATTATGAGTTTATAAGTTTTGATGTACCGAAGTTTGTTCGGAGTCCCGGATGTGATTACAGACATGACGAGGAGTCTCGAAATGGTCGACACATAAAGATTGATATATTGGACGACTATATTCGGACACCGGAATTGTTCCGGGTGATTTCGGAGAAAACCGGAGTGCCGGGGGGGGGGGGTTAGCGGAACCCCCCGGGAGAGTTAATGGGCCACATGGGCCTTGGTGGGAAGAGAGAGGCGGCCGGGGTGGGCGCGCCTCTCTCCTCGGGTCCGACTGGACTAGGAGGGGCCCCTCTTCCTTCCCCTCTCCCCTTCCTTCCCCTCCTAGTAGGAGTAGGAAAGGAGGAGTCCTACTCCTACTAGGAGGAGGATTCCTCCTCCTTGCGCGCCCCAAGGGCGGCCGCCTCCCCCTTGCTCCTTTATATACGGGGCGGGGGCACCCATAGACACACAAGTTGATCTACGGATCGTTCCTTAGCCGTGTCGCGGTGCCCCTCCACCATATTCCACCTCGGTCATATCGTCGCGGAGTTTAGGCGAAGCCCTGCGCCGGTAGAACATCATCATCGTCACCATGCCGTCGTGTTGACGGAACTCATCTCCGAAGCTTTGCTGGATCGGAGCCCGGAGATCGTCATCGAGCTGAACGTGTGCTGAACTCGGAGGTGCCGTACGTTCGGTGCTTGGATCGGTCGGATCGTGAAGACGTACGACTACATCAACTGCGTTGTGCTAACGCTTCCGCTTACGGTCTACGAGGGTATGTGGACAACACTCTCCTCTCTCGTTGCTATGCCATCACCATGATCTTGTGTGTGCGTAGGAATTTTTTTGAAATTACTACGTTCCCTAACAGTGGCATCCGAGCCTAGGTTTTATGCGTTGATGTTATATGCACGAGTAGAACACAAGTGAGTTGTGGGCGATACAAGTCATACTGCTTACCAGCATGTCATACTCTGGTCCGGCGGTATTGTGAGATGAAGCGGCCCGGACCGACATTACGCGTACGCTTACGCGAGACTGGTTTCACCGTTACGAGCACTCGTGGTTAAAGGTGGCTGGTGGGTGTCTATCTCTCTCACTTTAGCTGAATCGAGTGTGGCTACGCCCGGTCCTTGCGAAGGTTAAAACAGCACTAACTTGACGAACTATCGTTGTGGTTTTTGATGCGTAGGTAAGAACGGTTCTTGCTAAGCCCGTAGCAGCCACGTAAAATTTGCAACAACAAAGTAGAGGACGTCTAACTTGTTTTTACAGGACATGTTGTGATGTGATATGGTCAAGGCGTGATGCTATATTTTATTGTATGAGATGATCATGTTTTGTAACCGAAGTTATCGGCAACTGGCAGGAGCCATATGGTTGTCGCTTTATTGTATGAAATGCAACGCATACATAATTGCTTTACTTTATCACTAAGCGGTAGCGATAGTCGTAGAAGCAATAGATGGCGTAACGACAACGATGCTACGATAGAGATCAAGGTGTCGCGCCGGTGACAATGATGATCATGACGGTGCTTCGAAGATGGAGATCACAAGCACAAGATGATGATGGCCATATCATATCACTTATATTGATTGGATGTGATGTTTATCCTTTATGCATCTTATCTTGCTTTGATTGACGGTAGCATTTTATGATGATCTCTCACTAATAATCAAGAAGTGTTCTCCCGAGTATGCACCGCTATGAAAGTTCTTCGTCTTTGAGACACCACGTGATGATCGGGTGTGATAGGCTCTACGTTCAAATACAACGGTGCAAAACAGTTGCACACGCGAATACTCAGTCATACTTGACGAGCCTAGCATATACAGATATGGCCTCGGAACACGGAGACCGAAAGGTCGAACGTGAATCATATAGTAGATATGATCAACATAGTGATGTTCACCATTGAAACTACTCCATCTCACGTGATGATCGGGCATGGTTTAGTTGATTTGGATCACGTGATCACTTAGATGACTAGAGAGATGTCTGTCTAAGTGGGAGTTCTTAAGTAATATGATTAATTGAACTTAAATTTATCATGAACTTAGTACCGATAGTATTTTGCTTGTCTATGTTTGTTTGTAGATAGATGGCTCGTCTTTGTTGTTCCGTTGAATTTTAATGCGTTCCTTGAGAAAGCAAAGTTGAAAGATGATGGTTGCAATCACACGGATCGGGTCCGTAACTCGAGGATTATCCTCATTGCTGCACGAAAAAGTTACATCCTGGAAGCACCGCTGGTGCGAACTCGCTGCGATGCAAATGATGACGTTAAGAACGTCTGGCGAGCAAAGCCGATGACTACTCGATAGTTCGATTGTGCCATGCTTTACGGCTTAGAACCGGGTCTTCAACGACGTTTTGAACGTCATGGAGCATATGAGATGTTCCAGAGTTGAAGTTAATATTTCAAGCAAATGCCCGGATTGAGAGATATGAAGTCTCCAATAAGTTCTATAGCTGCAAGATGGAGGAGAATAGTTCGTCGGTGAACACATATTCAAAATGTCGGGTATAATAACCACTTGATTCAACCGGGAGTTAATCTTCCCGATGATAGTGTCATTGATGAAATTCTCCAATCATCGCCACCAAGCTACAAGAGCTTCGTGATGAACTATAATATGCAAGGGATGAACAAGACTATTCCGGAGCTCTTCGCAATGCTAAAAGCTGCGGAGGTAGAAATCAAGAAGGAGTATCAAGTGTTGATGGTTAACAAAACCACCAGTTTCAAGAAGAAGGGCAAAGGGAAGAAGAAGGGAACTTCAAAAGAACGGCAAGCAAGTTGCTACTCAAGAGAAGAAACCCAAGTCGGACCTAAGCCTGAAATCGAGTGCTTCTCTTAGCAAGCGATCGACACTTTGAAGCGAACTGCCCCAAGTATTTGGCGGATAAGAAGGATGGCAAAGTGAACAAAGGTATATGTGATATACATGTTATTGATGTGTACCTTACTAATGCTCGCAGTAGCACCTGAGTATTTGATACTGGTTCTGTTGCTAATATTTGCAACTCGAAACAGGGACTACATATTAAGCGAAGATTGGCTAAGGACGAGGTGACGATGTGCGTGGGAAATGGTTCCAAAGTCGATGTGATCGCGGTCGACACGCTACCTCTACATCTACCATCAGGATTAGTTTTAGACCTAAATAATTGTTATTTTGTGCCAGCGTTGAGCATGAAAATTATATCTGGATCTTGTTTGATGCGAGACAGTTATTCATTAAATCAGAGAATAATGGTTGTTCTATTTATATGAGTAATATCTTTTATGGTCATGCACCCTTGAAGAGTGGTCTATTTTTATTGAATCTCGATAGTAGTGATACACATATTTATAGTGTTGAAACCAAAAGATGCAGAGTTGATAACGATAGTGCAACTTATTTGTGGCACTGCCGTTTAGGTCATATTGGTATAAAACGCATGAAGAAACTCCATACTGATGGGCTTTTGGAATCACTTGATTATGAATCACTTGGTACTTGCGAACCGTGCCTCATGGGCAGGATGACTAAAACGCCGTTCTCCGGAACTATGGAGCGAGCAACTGATATGTTGGAAATCATACATACTGATGTTTGTGGTCCAATGAATGTTGAGGCTCGCGGCGGGTATAGTTATTTTCTCACCTTCACAGATGATTTGAGCAGATATGGGTATATCTACTTAATGAAACACAAGTCTGAAACATTTGAAAAATTCAAAGAATTTTAGAGTGAAGTGGAAAATCATCGTAACAAGAAAATAAAGTTTCTACGATCTGATCGTAGAGGAGAATATTTGAGTTACGAGTTTGGTCTACACTTGAAACAATGCGGAATAGTTTCGCAACTCACGCCACCCGGAACACCACAAAGAAATGGTGTGTCCGAACGTCGTAATCGTACTTTACTAGATATGGTGCGATCTATGATGTCTCTTCTTGATTTACCGCTATCGCTCGGGGTTATGCTTTAGAGACGGCCGCATTCACGTTAAATAGGGCACCATCAAAATCCGTTGAGACGACGCCTTATGAACTGTGGTTTGGCAAGAAACCAAAGTTATCGTTTCTTAAAGTTTGGGGCTGCGATGCTTATGTGAAGAAACTTCAACCAGATAAGCTCGAACCTAAATCGAGAAATGTGTCTTCATAGGATACCCAAAAGAGATGTTGGGTACACCTTCTATCACAGATCCGAAGGCAAAACATTCATTGCTAAGAATGGATCCTTTCTAGAGAAGGAGTTTCTCTCGAAAGAAGTGAGTGGGAGGAAAGTAGAACTTGATGAGGTAATCAGACTGCTCCCTTATTGGAAAGTAGTTCATCACAAGAACCGGTTCTGTGACCCTACACCAATTAGTGAGGAAGCTAATGATATTGATCGTGAAACTTCAGATCAAGTTTCTCTTGAACCTCGTGGGTCTACCAGAGTAAGATCCGCACTGAGTGGTACGGTAATCCTATTCGGAAGTCTTGTTACTTGACCATGATGAACCTACGAACTATGAGGAAGCGATGATGAGCCCAGATTCCGCAAAATGGCTAGAGGCCATGAAATCTGAGATGGGATCCATGTATGAAAACAAAGTATGGACTTTGGTTGACTTGCCCGATGATCGGCAAGCAATTGAGAATAAATGGATCTTTAAGAAGAAGACTGACGCTAATGGGACTCCGGCGAGCGTCGCCGGCGAACGACGGCTCCTTGAGGGCATCCGAGGGCAGGGATGGACCCGTCACATCGAGGCGGTCCTCCCGGTGGTCGACTGGCCGGCGGGGACAGAGCGGGTCGCCGGCGGTGAGCTCCGCGGCAGAGGAAGCTTCGGGCACGATTGGGGAATTGGGCTATGGCGGGTTTTGATCGCGTTTGAGCAGCTGGGTGGCTCCGCAAGACGAAGATGGGTCGGGTAGTGGTTCTGGAAAGGTGGGAGAAGCTTTGCTTGCGACGAATTGGACCAGAGCATGGCGGCGGCCGAATCGGTCGAAGGCGAGGAAGAAGGCCTCCCGCCGATGCTTGCTGGACGATGGGCGCGCCAGAGGGGTGGCGCGAGGCTGCTTGCGGTTCGAACGTGCTCGGGGCCCCCTTTTATAGCGCGGTTAGGTTGGTTTGGCGGCGGCCGGAGATAAGCTCGACGGAACCGCCATTCTGTGCTGCAGGGCGACGTGTCGGGGCTGGGGATGGCGGAAGAAGCTAGCGGACGAGCGGCACCGCTCGGGGCGAGCCGGCGAAGGGAGTGCTTCGGCGGCGCCGACCGTGGCGAGCCCATCATGGACGCCGCGCGCCGCCGCCAAGAGGGCTCTGACGGCGGCGCTGTAGGGCACCAAGGCAACTTGGAGTGATCTGGCAAGTGGTCGAGGGCGGGGTGCGGCTCTGCAGGCGAGCAAGGGCCAGGGGCGCGACGCGGCAGCTCGGTGCACGCGCGTGCAAAACGTGCGCTCTGGGCGCGCCCGGAGCACGCACGCTAGGTGTTTGCCGAAATGCCAGCGTGTGCTAGAGGGCATATGAGGGGCTGGTGATCAACAGATCTAGGCTAGTGGTATCTGTGATGCTAGTGGACATGCTCATTTGGCTGCTGTGGCAATTCTGCAATGCAAACTCATGAGCATGTCAAATCTGTTCTTGAACTCAAGGTGTTCGACAGAATGACAGGAGCCCCTAGGCAACTCTTGGGGTGGCCAAAGTCTCCAGATCCTAGTCTCTTTAGGTGTAGGTGGTGGTGGTCAGGTTAGTTTGCCAAACAAAGAAACTTGTTAGTGCTATTATTTGAGAAAAACAATTTTGGGCAGAAACTAAAAGGCTGTCATTTCATGGGCCAAACATATTCAAATGGGTTCATGCTCCTGGACTTAAGGGTTTAGTAGGAGGGACTACAAGCAGGAAAAAGAATCATGGGTAAAGGAGCAGGTTAAAAAGTGGTTGCAGCACAAATCCTCAAGTTGGACTAGAATGAAAATGAGGTTGATTCACTCAAAATTTTCAAAGGACATAACTGGGTTTTTGCATAAATATGGATAATATACTTCTACTGACCTCCCCTAATTTTGGTAGAAGTTTTAAAGAAATATTTAAATAAGTTGTAGTGCAAAATTGCCCACTGGACCAGATTTGAAAATTTGGTGTAGAGCTCAAAATCTCCAATGAACAAAAAATGTTTTTGCATAAAAGTGATCTAGGGACATCATATGTCATCCCCAAATTTTGGTGGAAATTTTTGATTCATTTATCAAATGGTTGCAGTGCAAAAAGGGGCTCTAAGACTTATGAAAATTACTCTAAAAGAAAAAAAAAGCTCAGGAAAACAATTGTGCAAATAAAACCACTGATTAAGAATTGTTTTATTGAGAGAGCATAGAAGTCCAATATTTTTTTTGGGAAGTTTCCACTTGGGGAAAAACTCCTCAATATTAAAGAAAAGGGATTCTGAAATCAAAAGAAAATCCAGAAAGCAAAATTTTTAAACTCCTGCCAAATTTTAATACTACAAAACATGATTAAAATTTTTGGGGTGTTGCAAAAGGCGAGCCAAGGGAGGACAAGGATGAGTATCGCGCATGTCCAGTATACATAAGTGGACGCCCGTTCGTCTGAGTCGACACGTTGGGCCGATTTTTCGTTCATTTCGATACACCATGATGAATCTAACCGGTTGTTGGCTATTGGGGCGGGGCGCGCTTGCAAATCTCTCCCGGTGTTAAATCGGTCCATATATGTATACGTGCCATATTAATATGCTGCCAAAAAATACTCCTAGGTGATCGTTATTATTGCCTTTTTTATATTCTCTTATAAAATAATAAGTAATAATAAAAATAATAATAGGAGAGTAATTGGCGGAGTCTCAAGGCTAGCCGCAAGTATAGGTGGCCCCCTTCCCTTCCCTTCCCTGGTTAACGCACGCCTGCACGGGAGGGAGGGAGGTAGTCAAACCGACCGACGCGCGGGGAAGGCAAACGCAAACGGACCGGGTCCGACGCGTGTGGGGAAGCCAAACAAACAGAACAGACGCGATGGGTGGAGATAAAAGCGGCGGCATAATTGCCGTGGGCCCACGCCGCTCACGCGCTCCTCCTTTCCTTTATAATGACGCCTCTTCCCCCGCACCTCTCCTCACCTTTTCCCCTCCCCCCACAGAGAAAGAGAGAGTTGCGGCTACTCTTGCACCTCGAGCTGGATGGATGGGTTTCGATTTCAGCTGGTGGTAAGCAAAGTTCCTCTTTTTTTTAATAGATTAATAGATAGAAGATAGATTCTGGCTGGTAGGTAAATTTGTGAATTCATTCATGTTTCTGCACTTTGGATCCACCCAATGGTCCTTATATTCATCCCCTTCCCTGGTTGTGCACAGCAATCCATGGAGACAAGCCTAGCCAGGATATGGCACCATCGACAGATGATGATTTCTGCCGGTAAGCCTAAAAGTACCTCGCCGGCGAACAGGGGGTCCATCGACTGCGAGCGACTGGACCGACAAGGCCCAAGCAAGGCCAGATCTCGGCCCATAACGGCCGGGCGGGCTCTTCGCAGCAGCAGCCACACGTCGGGCCAGCCACGCACCAACAGATCGGATCTGCCAAGGCCCGGCAAGCCCACACGACGGGCCAGCCACGCACCAGCAGATCGGATCTGCCAAGGCCCGGCAAGCCCACACGTCGGGCCAGCCACGCACCAGCAGATCGGATCTGCCAAGGCCCGGCAAGCCCACACGTCGGGCCAGCCACGCACCAGCAGATCGGATCTGCCAAGGCCCGGCAAGCCCACACGTCGGGCCAGCCACTTAAGCTGCGAGGCAGCAGCAGATCTAGGCCGTCGGTTGCTGCTGCGCACGACCCCCTGTTGTAGGGCGAGCCGGCCTAGGTCTCTCTCGTCGCCCCCGTCGGATTCAAATCGGAGGAGAGCGGCGGCGGAGCCAGCGCCGACGACCGGTGTCGGCGGCCGCATCTTCCTCGTCAAGGTATGCTCTACCCACCCCTGCATCCTTCTCCCTCCATTTCTCGACAAGACCGTGCAGTTTATCCCCTCCCTTCGTCTCTCTTAGGGTAGGGTTGGTATCGGGGGAGACCGGCAGCGGAGCCAGCGCCGACGAGCCCCGCTCGCGACTTCGTATCGAGGTATGCTCCACCCACCCACCCACCCATCCATGTTTCTTCTCCCTCTTTCTCAGATGCCTTCTCAAGGGTTTATCCCCATCTCTTTGTCCCTCTTAGGGTTTGAATCAGAGATGAGCTGTGGTGGAGCCTTCGCCAACGAGCGACTTCACATCTAGGTGTGTGCTCTGCCCTCCCCCATGAACTTTATTTCCCCCTCTTTCTCTTGATGCAAACCAGTGGCTTACCTTGTCTCTCTTATATCTCTTAGGATTTTAATCTGAAGCGAGCAGAGGCAAGTGGGGTCTGCGGCCTGTTGTAAAGGTGCTGTTCCTACCACCTCTGCATCTGCCTACCTTCTTCCATCAGTGGTGATTGGAATCTGTAAAACTCTCTATGCTTGCATGTTTTTTTGGTTATGTGTATGCCGGCAAGAGGTGAAGTGGTAGTGTTAGAATTGTCGACCTGTTTAGCCTCTTGTATTGCATGTTACACATGCCAGTAATGCTTCCCTACAACTAATTTGAGTGACGTTTCACCTTCAGTAGTGGGTTTTGCTACTGCTCCTTCATCAATCTCATTAATTTTTCTTTCTTCTAGATGTCGAAGCTGAAGCAGGATGTTTTCAACAAGGCACACGCAAAGGCAGTGGCCTCTATTGCAAGAAAGAGGCCGCCCCCCCAGCGCTCCTTTAAAGTATTTAATCTCTTGCAAGATGTTTTCTTAGTTTTCAGTCTTTAGAGTTCTCTTGTTTATCTAACTGGCATATTTTTGTTTAATCTTCAATAGGATCTTGAAATTATAAGAATCACCTCCACACCTACTGCAGTTCATCTTTTGCGCATGTACAAAGACATCCACAATTTGTTTGTCAGATATAACGCTGCACTGGTACCAGAGAAAGTGTGTTTTCCGAATCCTAGTGGAGGAATTCCGGCAACATTGAAATCTGAGATTCTAGATGGGGTTCCAATAGCTATACCTTATGACAAGCAGGTATCTTGATCTTTTTTCCCATTGGTTATTGCCTCTCGTATTTTAGTTGGTGGCATAATTTATACTCCCTCTGTTCCTAAATATAAAACCTTTTAGAGATTCCATTATGGACTACAGACAAACGTGTATAGACGTATTTTAGAGTGTAGATTCACTCTTTTTGCTTTGTATGTCGTCTATAGTAGAATATCTAAATTGTCTTGTATTTATGTACGGAGGGAGTACAATCATTATTATCTCTGTTATGTATTTGGCTGCTTATTCATGTGTAAATCTACTTTGATAGTACTCCCTCTTGTCTGGTTTATAAGGCTTAAATCTAATCTCATCAACCAAGGCACTTGGTGAATGGAGGAATGTATCTCGTACTCTACAAAACTACCCAAATTAAAATGATGCATTAATTTGGATTAATTGCAGTGCATGCATGCTTGACCACTACTCCCTCTGTTCCTAAATAATTGTCTTTCTAGTTTTCAACAAGTGACTACATACGGAGCAAAATGAGTGAACCTACACTCTTAAACATGTCTACGTACATCCGTATGTTGTAGTCCATTTGAGATGGCTAGAAAGACAATTTTTTGGGAACGGAGGGAGTAGATGAGTAGGAAAGTTACATGCATTGGGGAGTTCCTTTTTAATTATTACATGCAAAGATTTAATGCACCTTGGAATCTAAATAGGAGATGGTTATGAGCCCTTTAAATTGGAAAAACGAAAAAATGGAGATGAGCCCTATAAACTGGAAAGGAGGGAGTAGTTAACTTCAGTTTTTTGACATCAAACAACTTATTGCTTTATCTTGTCATCTTGATGCAGACTTTATATTTCTTTATCATTGAGGTGTTGGTGGATGCTGATGAGGTGTTTCAGTTCCCGATGCGTTTGGACAGTATGTACTGCTGCGGTTTCCGTTGTATCAAGCGCACTGAAGATCCCTTAAAAAAGGTTTGGTATTCTTTTGGAAAGGTGTCGATCCTTCCACTGAGGCTTTTCAATAACAGAGAGAAATCTGGTCTGTCTTTAGCCTATAACAGCTTGTAAGTAATTCTGCCTCTAATACGTGAAGTTTTGTTGGAATGCCCATTGTTTGTCAATTAATTTTTTGTGTCTGGGTCCTTACGTTGGGGTACCATTCATACAAATATGAATGCTTAGGGAAATGCTAATTAGAATTTATAGATAACATATACACAATCATTCGGGGAAACAATTTGGCCATTTCCCTCATGCTTAGCACTATCATAGTATTGTATGAAATAATGATAAGTATTTTGTGAGACTACATGTGTTGCATATTATGTCTAGTATAGATCCAGCACCAATGGAGATTTGTATGGCTCCATGTTTGGATGTGTTCTATTTTTGTGTTTTTCCTGCTTTACTCGAGTGTGTTAATCCCCTTCATAAATGAACCTGAATCATGAACATAAAAATGGAGTCTGAACTATTCCTCATGGATGAGTTCTAGCTATGCACATGAACAAAGTCTCAAGAATTGGAGAAGCAGGATGAGTCAGATAGGAGCTGAGGGATCAATAATGAATAAAGAATGTTCTGCTGCATTTAAAAGATGCTGGGGGACTTTATGTTCTGTAAGCATTCACAACAAAATTTGCTGCTCCTAAATGGATGTGACCAGGCTGAAATGTTTCTGCTGGTTGGCTTGTGGGCGGGGACCGACAGAGTTATTCAATGCTACACTACCTGGGCTCTGCACTTGCACCTACAGGATTTATCACTTATGTTTTATTTGTGCACCCCATGTTAAAACAGCATGCGCCACATCCTTTTACTGCCCTATAGGAACATTGTTAGCCGTTTTTTTTGTCAAGTGTTCTGTGCTGGGTTTTTCCCTGCCTTTTTGTTGTATTTGTTTGAAACTTATTCTTTTTTTCTCTTTGAACAACAGTGAAAAAATTCAAATTTATAAGGGTGTAATTGCAAAGTTCTGTAATCACTTTCGGCATTTTCGGCCTTGTCGTAATGATCCAGTGGCTCAGGTGTTAAAGGACACGGTGTACTTTATATTTTCTGAAGCCTCCAGGTTTTGGTTCGCCATGGGTCTCTCTTTTAAAGGAATTCAGAACGAACAGAAATATGCTGTTCGTCTCACTGAGCTGATGGGAGATCTAATACAGAATTATGGTAATTCGTCTCGACTTGGAGTATACTTGTGGCTAGCATTCCTTGAAAGAAACATGGCGTTATCTGCCAAGTGCCTACTACATGATCCTTCCAGATTTCCGGACTTGCTCCTGGCCTTTGGCGAAGAGGCCAATACTTTCTTTAAGTTTGAACAATTACTCAACTTTAAAGGACCAAATAATGATTTGAGTCTTGAAGCCTTGGTTGGAGAATCGCTATTCATTGTCAAGTACAGCTGCGTCCTTGTTCGGAAGGCGCTGATGCGTAAAGCAGGCTACAACAGAATTTTCCCCGTGTAAGTATTTTTATTTCTTGTGTTATTTTCTGAACTTGTTCTCTGGTAAACTACACATTTAATTAGATTATGCACATCTATTTCCATTATATAACATGTATATAGACACACTGCTCAAACATTGGTAGAGATAGTGGATAATTTATATGCCATTTCGGAGTCAGTATGACTAGATTGTTTAGTCCAAAGCCTACTGTTTACATTGTTATGCACATCTTTAGTTGAGGGTTTCAGCTGATGATGGACACTGGATTTTGTATACTTTATCCACTAGTTTATGTACACATGTAATTGGGGTGAGGGTAAATTTGCGAGCAGAAACTGTAACTGTGGTCAGATTTCTGAAGCATGCTCTTTTCCTTGATTGTGAACAGAGTGGAAAGACCTTTGGAGAGTACAAGCTTATCTGTATGAATTGTTAATCTACTTTTTTTATAGCAGTGTTTCAGCTTCTCCTTGTTTGTTGTAATCAATCTTTTTGTAATGTCCCAATTATTAGCTGGGCATATGCAGAATGCTGTAGCATACAAATAGTGCACTTTGCTTGTTGTGTCTGCTCCCATTCACGGGTGTTTCTCTCTCTGAACTTGTTCGCTCAGAGTAAACTACACCTAATTCCGTTATAAACCATGTATGGACACACTGCTCAAACATGAGGAGAGATATCGTAGATTTTATATGCCATTTCTGGAGTCAGTATGATGCACTGATTGTTTAGTTAGTCAGTAAGTTGTCCAAAGTGTTTCAGCTAGTTGTTTGGACACTAGATTTTGTGTAGTTTCTCCCCCAGTTAATGTACATACGTAATTTGAAAGTAAACTGCTGTCAGAATTCTGAAGCATGTTCTTTTCCCTGATTGTGAAATACCAAATCTTGTTGGTTGATTAGTCATCTAGTCCCTCCCTCCGTTCCGAATTACTCATTTTAGTGCTAGATGCATCCGTATCTAGACAAATCGAAGACAAGTAATTCGGAACGGAGGGACTGGGAGTACTAGATTGCTGCTGCCTGCTGCTACTGCGAGCTTGTCAGTACTATGCAGAGGGCAATGGCAGTTTCAGCTTTTCCTTGTTTGTTGAAATCCATCTTTTTGTTATGTTCCAGTTATTAGCTGAGGGTACAAATAGTGGACTTTGCTCATGAAGGAACATGAACATTGTTTTTCTCCTTCACATAATTTGTTGTGTCAGCTCCCATGCACGGGTGCTTTTCTCTCTGAACTTGTTCGTTTAGAAACTGCACTTTGACACCTCCAATGCTCTTTGTTGCTTAATTACAGGATGACGCCAATATCTCCTGATGATGATGTTAATTGTTACGACGATGACTGAAGGAGCTGCACTGGAAAATGCTAATGATGTAAGAGTCGGTCTGGCGAATGTTTCTTGTGTCTTGGGTAGAAGTGACCAGTATTTTGTCAAATGGTTCTCATGTGCCTTTGGATGTAAAACCGCACTGCGTGTAGGATTGTAGAAATTTTGGTAGCAGGCAACTATTACCAACCAAATTTGATTCCTTGCCTTTGTTGGTTTGGATGTAAAACCGCACTGCGAGTAGGATTGTAGAAATTTTGGTAGCAACTGGGCAGCTATTAACTAAATTTGATTCCTTGCGTTTGTTGGCTTGGATGTAAAACCGCACTGCGGGTAGGAATGTAGAAAAGTTTGGCAGCAACGCAGCTATTAACTAAATTTGATTCCTTGCCTTTGTTGGCTTGGATGTAAAACCGCACTGCGGGTAGGATTGTAGAAATGTTTTTGCTGACTTTGTGTTGAGGACTTTTGTTTGCTGGCATGCTGGAAATTAGTGATTTGCTTTAAGTTAGCAGTAGGAAGCAGTTTTATTTTTTTATGTATGAAAGTTATCAGTAGAAGCAGCCTTTTGAATGAAAGTTAGAAATCTCGCTACCTATGCCAGCAAGCAACCGAAGAAACAGCGCCAGAACACACATCGTTGGGATGATCTAGGCTGTGTTCCGGGACGCACTTGTGAGGCCAAATGGTGTACAACAAGATTTTGTTTAGCTAGGACGCTAAAAGGTCAACTGACGGGCAGTGATTTTCTTTTTTAAACAAGTCAAAACTGTGTAGGCTGGGGAGTGGCCAACAAACCGATAATTCGCGATAAGAGACTTATTTTTCTCTGTGAGACTAGACAGAGTTCATATATGTGACCTCTGAAAGGAAGAAGATCGAAGGACAACATTTTCAACACTATCATTTCTTTGTTTGTACTCCCTTCGTAAAATAATATAAGAGCGTTACAGAGCGTGTATAAGGTGAAACCAAATCACGTACACATACATATTGCGCCCACATATATCTGCCTTTCTCTTTCGATGAGAGAGCCTCAATTCTAACTTTGCATAAAAAGGTATACAACGGACCACTCCCTCTGAGAACGGTGCATTTTGCAGCCATGGCCTAGGCAGTTGTACCATGCGCTAGGAAGGTTGTACCGCTTCTTCGATGAGCGGCACTACCGGCCCTAGCACCGTTCCAATCACTCATCGAGGGGTGACGCCCTTGGGTTAGGCAACCATATGCGGGCGGTGGATGGCCAGTTATTCCGGATATTCGATAAAAAACTTGTATAACTTGGGCGGGTTGTATATGTCGGTTATTAAAGTATAACTTGGGCGGTTGTATCACTTAGGGCTCTGTTGGGCGGTTGAACCGGCCAAAGCACCATTGAGCTTCGGTGGTGTTGGGCGCGACACTTGTACGGTTGTGTATGTCGGTTATTAAAGTAACCAGATAATTGCCCGTGCGTTGCAATGTGAGTGCAAAAATTCTAGTAGATTTATTACATTGATAAGCTAAAATCTAAGCGAATTTTTGTATGCAACCGCCATGATTTACCTGTCATCTTATTTTTAAGAACTTGTTTAGTAAGAACTTATAAAAAATATGTTTATATTTTGGTAAACAAATAAATGTGGAACAAGAACAACTGACTTCATTTTGGGGAAGGTCGATGGGAGAAAAATCAAAAATGGGAGGAAAAAACCAAATAGAAGAAGGAAAGAGGGTGGAGCGTGTGTAAGAAAAGTTGGACCAAGGAGATGTAAAATGGGAACCTTACGTTCTTTTCAAGTAGTAGAGATAACCTGTACTACTGGTGGCCAGGGCGGTTGTACCAGAGGGGTCGCCATAGCCTGGTTCTAATTCCTAGTGCGGTTGTACCAAGCGCTTTTTCATGTCCAACAGTTGGATTTGAGGAGGGTCGAGGGGGTTCTTCCTCTCTCTCTCTCTCTCTCTCTCTCTCTCTCTCTCTCTCTCTCTCTCTCTCCTACCCCAAGCTCAATCTTGTCCGATCTCCTTCCCTAGCCGACCATACTTGTTGATTTTCTAGGGATTGAGGTAGGAGACCTAGATCTACACTTTCACCAAAAGAAAATCCGACCCCCCTTATATTCTAGTGAGGGTATTGTTACTCTTGGGTGATTGGAAACGCCAGACGGAAGGGAAAATCCGGCATCGCCTTCCCAGAAGCAAAAGAAGGGAATATTTACGGACTTTTGGCATCCACTGGACATCCAGCGACTACATGACATCCGGTACTGCCTGCGTGCATTTTCTAGGGTTTTGGCCCGTGTACCCCTCCTTACCCCCTAGACTATAAATACGCGTCTCCTACCTTCGCCCTAGGGTTTTGAGAAAGCATAGATGATGAACTAGAAGCGCATTGCTCCTATCTACACTATTCCTTAGGGAATATCAAGACCTCCTTCTTGTGAAGAAGAACCTCGATCATAGGATTGCAAGACCCCTCCTTCTCTTTATGATTTGGGATGAACACTACCTTGTGCTACTTTTCATTTGTTGTTCTTGTACCTTTGTGGATCTTGTGTGCTTGTGAATCTAATAAATATGTGATTTGGACTTGTGTCTTGAGTGTTCTTCTTGTGATTGGAGTGTTCCTCTGGATCCCCCCTCCAAGTGAAAAAAGATTGGGCTAATTAGGGTTCTTCCCTACACCACGTGACTTCCGCATCTTCAACCAAGCTTTACTCGCCCACCAAGCATGGCAGCTCGTCACTAAACCGAAATACTTATGCTCTCAGGTATTGGAAGCAAAATATTAACCTTATGCGTTCCTTAAGGACATGGTTAACGCGTCCCCAACATGGCATGCCATACAACATGGGCTCGAGCTTCTTAAACATGGGCTGCTATGGCGAGTGGGCAATAGTAAGAGGGTTTGCATATGGCGGGACTCGTGGATTCCCGCAACCTACATCTTACAGGCCCATCACGACGCGGAGCACCTGCCAGCTCCGATGGGTGTCTGAACTCCTGGATGCTAATAGTCGCTGACAAGTAGATCTTCTTTGACACGCCCGAGACATGGAACAAATCATGGTGATTAACACCACCCCCGCACAGACTAGACAACATCCTTGCTTGGGCCCCAAACCCTGTGACACCTTTAGTGTCTGCTTCGCGTACATGCTAGCAGTGGAAGGAAGTACAAGCACCACATCGTGCGCCATGAGCAGAAACCAGTCCCAACATCTAGAAGGCAATGTGGGGGTGACCTACTCCCCTGAACGTATGAGTATTCGCAAGGCCTGTCGCGATGAACTCACTGGCTACTCTTGAAAATAAGCATAAGAGGAAGCTTGAGGTGTTTGACATGTGTATTTTATGTGGAATGGAACGAGGGACCTCTTTCCAAGCCCTCTGGATATGCCGGTGATTTTGGATGGAGACGGCGAAAATATGGAACATGCCCAAGCTGGAGACTGTTGGCAACACAGGGCCAGAGTGGATCCTCCACTTACTTAACCGATGCACACCTGACGAGCGCCTGCCAGTGATCATGACGTTATGGCGAAACTGGCACGTCAGGAACGAGGTGCACCATGAGAAGTCGGCTCCCCCTATAGCAACGTCGACCATGTTTCTATCCGGCTGCATCAATACCACTCAATACCTACCAGCAGCATCCTTTAGACATAGCCAAAGGAAAGACGGTGGTTTCATACATCGCCATCATGCTAACAACATCTCACATAAAATGTCGCTGTCCGTGATATGCCTCCGTCATATCTATAATTTTTGATTGTTCCATGCCAATATTATACAACTTTCACATACTTTTGGCAACATTTTATATTTTTTTGGGACTAACATATTGACTCAATGCACAGTGCTAGTTCCTATTTTTGGCATGCTTTTTGTTACGCAGAATATCCATATCAAACGAAGTCCAAACATGATAAAAATTTACAGAGAATTATTTTGGATATGTGATTTTTGGGAGGTGAAATCAACGTAAACGGAGGCCTAAGGCCTCCAATAACCACCAGGCGCAAGGTGGTGTCTAATGGACACATCGTAAGTCGGTTGGGGCTCTTCTTCGGGCGCAAAGAAGCTTATATCCGGAAAAAAAATCGTGTTAAAATCTCAGCCCAATCGGAGTTACGGATCTCCGGATATTTAAGAAATGGTGAAAGGCCAAAATCTGGAAATGGATATGATCTCCCCCAGACATACGCAATGCTTTAGCTAATACACGGAAATGCATACCATGATTTTTCTGTCTATCAATAACTGCATGCATTGCACGGTGAATGTGAAGAAGTAGGCCATTGTCGCGCAATAATGAGCCAAAGTAGTATTTATGGTGAATCCCCAGTTAAGTAGTCATGCATTACAATAGGAACCCTAATTCTCTTGCAAATACAGCTCTCTTAATCATTTCTTCACATGTACCCGCAATGCATTCAAGTAATGCCCTTGATTTCACCGGTTTCGCCTGTGATTTATAAATAGCTTCGCACAAAAGACAAAACGGTCTCTCCAGCGCATAAATGGTTGTGAGTTTACGTTTTCATCATCTTTGGTAAAATCAAGTCCACCACGTAGACACTCATAACACGCTCTACCATAATTTTTTGCGGATAATCCCAATTTTGGTTTAATAGTACATCCCAATAAAGGACGACCATACTTGTTCAACTTATCTCTTTCAACTTGGATACCATGAGGCGGGCCTTGGAAAGTTTTTGAATAAGTAGGGGGAATTCGTAGATCCTCCAAACGTGAGCACGAGGGCTTTGAAACCAAATCGTTACCTACAATGGAAGTAAACATGTTAGTAACGGAACCCTCTTCAAATAGGTCTAATGGATAAGCTACATAACAGATCCATTGGCTGTCTTCCCCAAGAACAGGCTCGATGTGATAGCATCGTCCTTTGTAACGATCAAGACCGGTAAGTCCATCACCCAAACAGTTGTCCATGTACCAAGAGAAGATTCGGCAGCTCATCGCAGCCCTCGCTTCTTGGGCGGAACCCAGTGAGGACTTACTCGGAATGCTGCCAAGATATCAAGATCCTTAGTTTCATACTGGGTGTAGTAAGTCAATTTATAATCTTTAACACCAGCTTTAAATCCAACACCGCTTTAGTTTCTGCTTTGTGGTGACATAAGTCCTCCCTATAACTCTTGAATTAAGAATTCTCACAATAACAGGGTCTACTCGATGTTAATTAGGCGTAAATGAAACTTTAGCAAAAATCTCGTAAAACAAAAAGGATATTCAATTAATATAATATCAACTCATTAAAGAAAATTGAGGGCATGCTTAGGTTAATGAATATGTTTCATTCATATATAATGCGTACACCACTGTATGTTCTATCCTATAGGAATTCCACTATAGGAATTCGATAGGAATTGAGTTGTTGTTATGGTAAGTTAACACGGTTCGTTATTAAACCATGGATTTGATTAACCAAATCCATAATTATTGTATACTCTTTGATAGATATAGCGCAACCCAAATTAATTCCTAATCCTTATTTTAAAAGTTCTTAATAGTTCTCTTTTCTTATTTTGAATGCAAATACCTAACTAAATACTAATAAAATTCTTTGTTGACAGCAATCTATGCTTCACAAGAGTATATATTTTGTATATCAAGTCCTAGATAGGAAAGTAGAGTAGGCACAGATCCTCCACAAAAGGCAAAATGTATATGAAAAAAAGATTGATTGAACTTTCCAATGGACTCATTCCATGAGTAAACGATTGAATGGGATTTGCTTGGGCAACGAAATCAAGTCCTGGTCCCCTTTTCTCTCTTATTGAATTAACTAATTCATTTCCTTTTTACTTTTGGATTTTTTTTGATTTGATTTGGCATTATTCAACAATAAAAAAAGAAAAATTTCGACAAATTCCTTTTTTTTAATTATGTGATAATTATGAGAACCAATCCTACTACTTCTCCTCCCGGGGCTTCCACAATTGAAGAAAAAAATACAGGTCGTATCGATCAAATTATTGGACCCGTCTGGATGTCACTTTTCCCGTGCAAGTTACCTTATATTTATAACGCTTTGGTAGTCCAGGCAGAGACACCGACGATAAGCAAATTAATGTGACTTGTGAGGTACAACAATTATTAGGAAATAATCGAGTTAGAGCTGTAGCTATGAGTGCTACGGACGGGTTGATGAGAGGAATGGAAGTGATTGACACGGAGCTCCTCTCGGTGTTCGGTCGGTGGAGCTACTCTTGGGCGAATTTTCAACGTTCTTGGGGAGCCTGTTGACAATTTGGGTCCTGTAGATAGTAGTGCAACGTTCCTATTCATAGATCTGCGCCGCCTTTATCGAGTTAGATACGAAATTATCCATCTTTGAAACAGGTATTAAGGTCGCCGATCTTTTAGCTCCTTATCGACGTGGAGGAAAAATAGGACTATTTGGGGGCTGGAGTAGGTAAAACAGATCGATCATGGAATTAATCAATAACATTGCTAAAGCTCATGGGGCGATCCGTATTCGGTGGAGTAGGGAACGGACTCGTGAAGGAAATGATCTTTATATGGAAATGAAGGAATCCGGAGTAATTAATGAAAAAATATTGAGGAATCAAAGGTAGCTCTAGTCTATGGCCAAATGAATGAACCACCGGAGCTCGTATGAGAGTTGGTTTAACGCCCTAACTATGGCGGAATATTTCCGAGATGTTAATAAGCAAGACGTGCTTTTATTTATCGATAATATCTTTCGCTTTGTTCAAGCAGGATCGAGGTATCCGCTTTATTAGGAGAATGCCCTCCGCAGTGGGTTATCAACCTACTCTTAGTACGAAATGGGTTCTTTGCAAGAAAGAATTGCTTCTACTAAAAGGGATCTATAACTTCGATTCAAGCAGTTTATGTACTGCAGACGATTTGACCGACCCTGCCCTGCCACAACATTTGCACATTTGGATGCTACTACCGTACTTTCCAGAGGATTAGCTTCCAAGGGTATTTATCCAGCGAGAGATCCTTTAGATTCAACCTCGACTATGTTACAGCCTCGGATCGTTGGCAACGAACATTATGAAACTGCGCAAAGAGTTAAGGAAACTTTACAACGTTACAAAGAACTTCAGGACATTATTGCAATTCTTGGCTTGGATGAATTATCGGAAGAGGATCGTTTAAGCTGTAGCAAGAGCAAGAAAAATTGAGCGTTTCTTATCACAACCGTTCTTTGTGGCGAAGTTTTACCGGTTCTCCAGAAAGTATGTTGCTCTTGCGGAAACTATTAGGGATTTCAACTAATCCTTTCCGGAGAATTAGACGGCCTACCGAACAGGCTTTTTATTTGGTGGGTAACATCGATGAAGCTAGCACGAAAGCTATAACCTTAGAAGAGGAGAACAAATCGCAGAAATGAAATTAAATCTTTATGTCTTGACTCCTAAGCGAATTATTTGGGATTGTGAGGTGAAAGAAATCATTTTATCCACTAATAGTGGCCAAATTGGCGTATATCAAACCACGCCCCCATTAACACAGCAGAGATATGGGTCCTTTGAGAATACGCCTCCTCAACGACCAATGGTTAACAGCGGTTCGTGGAGCGGTTTTGCGAGAATAGTTAATAATGAGATCATCATTTTAGGAAATGATGCGGAACTGGTAGTGATATTGATCCGTAAGAAGCTCAAAAGGCACTTGAAATAGCCGGCTAACTTGAGTAAAGCTGAGGGTACGAAAGATTTGGTTGAAGCGAAGCTCGCTCTCGATTTGAGCTAGGATACTGAATCGAGGCTGTCATTTGGATTCCCCCATCCAATTGAAGACAATCCAGTGGTTTATAGTTGATACAAAGAAAAAGGGAAGAGGGGTAGAAAAAGTTATTAGATAGCGAAGCGAAGTAAGTCCAATGCTATCAA